>JAUCMU010000029.1:327873-340850 GCA_032275025.1 Enteromius treurensis
GATGGTGTTTAGTGTTTGTGTGAATGACACTGAGCTCCTTCTATATATGTTCATATTTAAAAGCTGCTTGTGATGGGCTTTGGTTCATCATGTGGCTTTCTCACCATCGCCTGCATTTGGAGTTTATCAGTGTATTTCAAAGCTACAAAACAGATTTTAGTACTTTAATAGGTTGGTATATTGACATTATATCAGTTCATGAAATTACAGTATTTAACTGTAAATTTAACTTAAAACTGTTAAACCTAAAATGCTGTTACCGTATGTTTTTATGGTCGAATTCTGGCAGCTTTTTCTCACAGCTTTTTAACTGTAAATTGTCTGAGTGTTTTTTTACAGTGTAGAAAACAATAATATAATATATCCAGCTCCACCTCTTCATTGAGCTTGCAGTGTGTTTACACGAGAATAAAAGATTTGGAGTGCTTTAGGAAGCGTCAACTTCAGTCGCTAATAAACACTGAGTCGGCCCAAACTTCGCTTCTTTCTGATCATTGGCAGGTGTCATGTGTCGCTCGTCTGTCAGAGTCAGGTGTTAAGCCATTTCTGAACAGTGAGAGCAGAGCAGCTCATCTTCTGGAGATGCAACAGATGGTAAATATTATAGAGTATGATTTGTACATTGGTGTTCAGGCCTGTGACTGCAGTAGAGCTCCTCAATAAACTACCACTGAAGGACTTTCTGTTCGATACTGCATCTCAGTGTGAACGAGACTTTGTAATATGAAGATAATAATAATAAAAAAAGAAGAACTGCAAAAATGTATTTACTTACTTATTTGATTCTGTTTCTCAGTAAAAGATAAATTTATTGGAGCTCCAAAATGACTTGAGATGCTTATATGTACATTTAAATGTAGATTTTTGCTTACAACAACAAAAACAAAACAAAAAACAAACAAAAAAAAAACCCATAAGAAATAGTATCAGTAAAGGGAAAACAGTATTATTTTTCTTGCTCCCTGGCATTTTTTATTTATTTATTTTTTAACAAGAAACTCACTTAAGTTTCATTTTTCAGAAAACAAGACTTAAGATTTTTGCTTGTCTTTTTTGCTGTGTATCACATTTAAATACACTTAGCTATATAGTGTATAGAAAATAATACATAAATATTGCAATTAACAGTTTTAAGGCCAGTAAGTTTTTTTTTAAAGAAATGTATACTTTTATTCATCAAGAAAACATTAAATTCCTCAAATAAATGCTGTTTTCTTTTTCCCTATTCATCATAGAATACATAGATTAAAAAATATGTTCCGCAGCACTACTGTTTTCAACATTGATCATAATCAGAAATATTTCTTGAGCAGTACATCAGTATATTAAAATGATTTCTGAAGGATCGTGTGACAATGAATGAATTCAGCTTTGAACACAGGAATGAATTACATTTTAACAGATATTCACATAAAAACAGTAATTGTAATAATATTTAATATTTTCTTTACAGTATTTTTTATCAAATAAATGCAGCCTTGGTGAACGGTCTTTCAAAAACATAAAATCTTACCAACCCCAAACCTTATGAGTGTATAGAGCTAAAAGACATGGACTGAAATCTACAAAAGTTTTATTGAGATTAAACCGAAAGCACATGTGCGTTATATCTGATTGCTACAGTGTTGTGTTGTTGATGCTCTCATCACTTGATGTAAACGGCCTGTTCCACCTCCACTGGCCGAGCTCCAGCGAGTGAGTCAGTGAATGCTGGAAACGCTTCATTCACACCCCTGCAGAGGAGCAATCTGGGATCTCGTATACCCTTCTCTACCTGTTCGTCCGTCTAACAGCATCTCAAACTCACCAGAACAATGAGGCCTTCTTTACATCTCACTGTATCAGCGACAGAAGCATTAGTAAACAGATGAAATGAGCAGGAATGGAAACATGGCTGGAATGTAGCGAGGCTGCTCTTTCTTTAGACCTACGAGTTCCTGAAATAACGTTAAGAAAGGGCAGGGTGTGAGACGTGTTGACTTCACATGTGTGTCATGAGCATTGTTTAATCGGAGTATATTTATTGTTGCTACGCTACAGTGTCAACGTCATATTAGTGTAAGGAACGGTAAAGAAAACGTTTCACTTTAACGTCATCCACCAAAAATACATCCAAAAGCTTGCGCAAAATCCTAACATAAAAGTGTAGGTCATGTTTTGTAAATATTCATCTGAAATGGGCACTTTCATAATTTCTTCACTCCCATGTTGTTCAAACCTGCGTGACTTTCGTTCTCTGGAGCATAAAAGAAAATATTTGGTAATTAAACAGTTTCGATGCCCTTTTGTTTTTCACAGAACAAAGAAAGTAAAAATAAAAACAAAATATATATATATATATTTATTTTATTTAAATGTATATACACATATATATACACCAGCATACAATTAAAACTAGGGTGAGTTTGTGCTTAAAAAAAGATATATTAATTAATTTTAGTTTAATTTTTATTTATTTATTTGATGACCACATCATTATTTTTCTATTAATTTATATTTCCCTGTTAGACGACAATGTTTCTTATTTTTTAGCAAAAACACAGATTTATTTATTTTAATAATTGATTTTAATAAATCTTTTAATAAAACAACAAATATTGTGTCATTTTTGAGTGTTCATTTTAATTAGCACAAACACTTATGATTTTTTGCTTCTCAAGTAAATTATTTTACAATTTTGATGTAATTTTTATTTTTTATTTTTTTTATCATAAAACAAGACTAAAACACTAAGCAATATCATTTTTTCCCCAGTGCCCGAACGATAACAGAATGAATAAATTATCATAGAATTTTAATGTCGGGGTGAACTTTCACTTTAAGTGACCTGCTAATTGCTTTATAAAACAATCAAAATCTAATAAGCAATAACATACAGATTTAGCATATTGATATTGGATAATGAAACGCTCGAAAACAGGGTTTTACAGCCTCAGCTGTATGACAGTGTTTGGCTTCCTAGGTGACATAAAGCCATTGAGTGTATTTAATTCCACAACAACCTCAGAGAAAGGCCCGTCAGGTCACATTTCTAACCACCTTATCAGCAGTCACTAGTCACTAGAACCAAAAAAGGTTGTAATAAGCAGGCAGTGGATTGGCCGAGCAGCTCCTCCCTCCTCCTACTCAGGCTTTCTCTGAACTTTGAACGTTCACAATATCCCTGCTAAGCAAATTAGCTTATCCTGACCGCCGAGTTCAGATTTCTGCAGTCATTAGCATGTTCCTCTTGCACGGTGTAATTAGGCCAATAAGAAAATGTTGCTTAGACAAACACCAGAGTAAGAGAATAGATGCTAAAATACACAACTTTGGGAGTTGCATTCATTTCTGTCCAATCCCAGAACGCAACTCGCTTATAAAACAGAAACGTCTCATCGGGACTTGTCGGTATACAGCTCAGAATTCATTTTAAGCATCATGCTGTTGTTGTGTGAGCCTGGAGTCATTTCCCAAATGTAGACAGAACTGGAGTGTACCCATATGGTACAAAGCCTATATTTGGAGGGGCTTATAACAATTAGTGACGCCAAAAACCTTAAACCTCTTGCATATGTGAGATTGGTTTACCCGGCAAATGAAATCTGAGACGTGTAAGGCGTCAACATACTGATACTATAGAAAAAGCAACACAACACGGCTGTATCATGTTACTATATATGTAAGGTTTTGATTTACAGCAGAGGCTATACACTATTTTTACCTAATATTATTATTGCATTATATACATAGCGTTTAATGAAGCAATGCATAGTGCATAACTTGAAAAGTCACAGGGTTAATTTACAGAGATGAGTGTAGGCCCTACTAGTGTACTTGCATAGATGATGATGACGAAAGCACGACCAGCCAATAGCGTGGCATTGTTTTTTCCACGCAAAGCACACAAGGGCAGATCACACCTCAGTGGACAAATGACCAAAGTCACTCCGCTCTGTCCTCGCGCTTAATTTGTTTATTCATTTACACCTTTTAATCTGTGAAACACGTCTGAAATTAATTCAAAACAATGGCGTATTCAGAAGCTTTTTAAATTAGGTCGTATAATAAGCTGGAGCGCTTGAATCAGGTTTGGCGATAAACTGTAAACATTGCGAGGTGTCTCTATTAATCCAATACACAAAGGAGACAGTATATTATTGTTATTATGTTAAAATCGCCTACGTGTGGGAGGAACACATCATACATAACTAGAAACGCCAGCTAGAAATGCACTAAACGTTTATTGGTCGAAGCGCGGGTCTTTTTGTTGATCGACGTAGGTCTCAGCCAATCAGCATGGAGAATTCGGAGGCAAACATATGACGAAAGCGCGTACGCCCAATCGTAGGCGCCGCTCGGGTTTTGACCTCTGAAAACCGCATCACCGCCCCCATCATGTCCGTGGCGGAGGAGCGCTATAAAGGAGATCCAGTCAGGAGTTTAAAGGGCAGAGTTGTAAAAACTCCCAGGCAGTGGGGAGTCGGATTGCCTGACGATAGACTCCATAAAAATTCACCACAATCCCCCGAAGAAAAACGGCTGCTATCGATGCAACATAACTGGAATAATCTTTTCGATAACTGTTAGCTAGGAACCGAAGCGGAAACCACCAGGAGTGAAAGACACGGTCGTTTAATGTAAGTATCTGGCACTGAAACGTCGAGATGTGTCGTCCTGAAACGTTTGCTGTGGGTTTAGCAAACATATATAATGTCTCCGTGGCATTGCGTCGAATTTGTTGTTTACTCCATAAATGTGTTGTATAGGCGGTGGGGCACGAAAAGAGGCGTCAAGTAGAATGACAGCCTCGGTCACTGTTCGCTTTATACTAAATGCGTCGTGACCTAAGCTGTCAATAGCCTAAAATGTCAATTTTGTGCTCTACGAAAGCAAGAGCAACGACGGCAAACATTCGAATTTCCATAAAAGTGCGCTGTCGCTTTAAGAAACGGATTAATTCAGATTCCGTATGCCTGCTTGGCTGTTCGTGATAAATGATCGGTTTTCTCATTAATTCGTTTTATCCAGACTCTCTAAAACCGTGCAGTCATGTGAACACCCCCCCTCTCCCCCTCTCTCTAGTTTGTGAACGCTGTCTTCTGTTAAAACCCTACAGTATTTATAGCGTCAAAGTCCATTGTTGCATTAAACCCGCCGTTTAACGTAATTTCTTTGGAGGCTCTGTACTGTAGACCTCCATAGCGAGCGAGTTCTTCTGTGTACAGAAAGCGTCCAGAATGTTCCCAATCCATATTCATAATAACAATGGCCGTGTCTCAATACCTACGTTCGATGCTCACTAGGCGCAGCCGCCGTCTCAACAGCCGCACTATTTTGTGTCTTCCGCTCGCCCTACGTGAGCAAACATCGGATATTTGGCGTTTTTTTTGATGTAGGGTTATATCTGGCATATGTTTGGTCAAGGCTACACACCCCAAGCGGAGCGTCACGCTATTGGTCGCGATCTTCGGGAAATCCGATCGCCAAACTGTTGCGCAATATGTGTCGCATTGTGTTCGCATGCCCTATATTCACATAAAGCGGGGAAGAGAATCCGTGTTATGTAATCTCCCTCCTGTAGATGCACGGTGCATTTAAACCGACTAGAGCACGCATTCAGGCCTTTTATTGAGCTGTGTTTGTTTACATGGGTGACCACAAAACCAGGGGTCCATTGAGATTTATACATCTGCTTTGCTTTCCATTGATGTATAGTTTGTTAGGATTGGACAATATTTGGTTGAGGAACAACTATATGAAAACATGGGGTGCAAAAATATCAAAATATTGACATTAAAGTTGTCCAAATGAAGCTCCTAGCCATGCATATTACTACTTCAAAATCAAGTTCGAATATGATTACAGTTAAGAATAATAACTTTGACCCATGCAATGTGTACTGCTACAAATACACCCATGCTATTTAAGACTGGTTTTGTGGTCCAGGATTACATATGTAGGCTGATTGGTCGCATTGATCTCAACACCTTGCCTCTCTTTCCCCTTCAAGGAGCACGAGAAGATTTTCCTGCGGAGCAGCAAGCATTTCTCGTCCACCAGCACTTCTGAGTCCCCACTGATCACTACTGCCTTGGAGGTTTTTGCACACTCAACGAAAGCAGCTATGCAGCTTGAAATCCAAGTAGCGCTGAACTTCATCATTTCATACCTGTACAACAAGCTCCCGCGGCGGCGAGTCAACATCTTCGGCGAGGAGCTGGAGAGGCAGCTGAAGAAGAAATACGAAGGACACTGGTACCCCGACAAGCCATACAAAGGATCCGGGTTCAGGTGCATCCACGTGGGCGAGAAGGTGGATCCGGTCGTGGAGGAAGCAGCCAAAGAAAGCGGGCTGGACATCGAGGACGTCCGCAATAATTTGCCTCAGGACCTCAGCGTTTGGATCGACCCTTTCGAGGTGTCCTATCAGATCGGGGAGAAGGGAGCGGTTAAGGTGCTATACGTGGACGATAGCGGCGAGAACGGCTCCGAGCTGGACAAGGAGATCAGAAACAGTTTTAACCCGGAGGCTCAGGTCTTCATGCCAATCAGTGACCCGGTGGGCGTCTCGTCCGAGTCCAGCTCGCCGTCTCCGCCGCCGTTCGGCCAGTCGGCGGCCGTCAGCCCGTCCTTCATGCCCCGCTCCACCCAGCCTTTAACCTTCACCACCGCCTCGTTCGCCGCGACCAAGTTCGGCTCCACCAAGATGAAGAACAGCGGCCGGAACGGCAGCAAAGTTGCCCGCAGCTCTCCCACCAACCTGGGCCTGAATGTCAACAGCCTCCTCAAGCAGAAAGCCATCTCCAGCTCCGTGCATTCGCTCTACGGTTTCGGCCTGGGAGCTTCGCCTCCGCAGCAGAGGGCCTCTGCGCTTTCGCCCAACGCCAAGGAGTTCGTGTTCCCCAACCTGCAAGGCCAAGGGAGCTCCGGAGCGTTCCCGAGCGAGAACCCGCTCAGCCTCAGTCCTCTGCAGTACAGCAATGCCTTCGACGTGTTCGCGGCCTACGGGAGCATCAACGACAAGTCGCTCATGGATGGCTTAAACTTCAGTCTCAGCAACATGCAGTATTCAAACCAGCAATTCCAGCCGGTCATGGCTAACTAATGATTGTTGGCAAAAGGAAAACGAAAGGCGAAGACGCACAACTGTGGATGTGGAAACCAAGATCCCTATTAGTCACTGATAAGCGCATGTGCCCAAGGGTGTTTGTTTCATTTTATTTGATTATCTTATTTAAATTTTTTTCCCCTTCGATCTCTTACTCTCTGCCCCCTTGAGTTTGTACTAAAGCTTGTGTTACACACACACACACACACACGTACACGTCCAAGCTCGGTCAACAAGCGTCTGTTTTCTTTTCCTTTTTTGCCAACAAAGCAAAAAAAGATTTTTTTACTACCTTTTTGGAAGAAAACTACTCTAAAACATTGAAAAAAAAAAAAAAAAAAAAAAAAAAAGCAGAAGCTTCAAGTTGTGGCCTCTTACAGTATTTTAAAGTTGGTAAGACTTGGCTGATTTTTAAGAAATTGGCACTAATGCATATATATATCTGGGGTTACGTGGTCTTTTTTCTAATTGTATAATTTAATTGAGTACAGAGTTTGTAAAATATCAGAGTATATATATTGTTTCTACAACATGGTATTGCATTTATATCTTTTTACTACTCCAGTGATCTGTGATGGCTGCAGAAGCTTTATGTTATAATATATTTTGTTTGTTTTTTTGGTTTTCTTTTTCTTTTTTTTTAAATTGTTAAAGAAATTCATCTTTAAAAAAGAAAAAAAAATGGATCAAAAATTCTAAAGATTGTGTACAGAATATTCCTTAGTGTTGGAATTTCAGTGTAGGAATATTTGCTTTTTTGAAACAAAAAGAGTTGTATTTTCTGTTAAGAGTTCAACAGATTTTTGCTATAATATGGGCAATGTAATCGTATATATTAATTTTGTACCTACATTGTGCAATACTTGATAAAAATATGGTATAACAAAGTATTTTGAGTCAGTGTCTTACATGTCAAGAGGGACTGAAATAGTTTATATTAAGTTTGTATTAAAATGCTTGAAATATATGCTTGTCTTTTATTTTTGTTTTCTTTTTTTTTTATTTGACATTTGCACCCTGGCCTTTTTCAATAAAAGAAAATTTAGGCAAGAATAAACTACTGGCGTTCCTTTTTCTTCCATCTCACGAAATAAGCATTGTTTTAGAGGATCTCGCTACCTCGACATGCCTAAATAAAGGTTTTCATATCAGTGAACATGACTTGGATTCAAACGATTGCACAAAATGGCTTCTAATGAGGAAGAACATGTAAGCTGTGATGTTTTTCCTTATTCTTGAATGTTTTTGGCAGATGAGCCTTGACTAGAGCAAACGATGAGCCACGCAGAATCTTGTCTGACCTGCTCGTAGATAAATGCGTGCATGAAGATGGACTGAATGTTGTGCTACACTAAGTCAAACAGTGCATTGCAAAACGAAGCCTGTGAATGTGTGCTTTGGGTGCAGGTGACCTTTAAAAGACTAATAAGAGCAGATTCACCCCCTCGTTCTGTTATAACTAATGATCAGGTGACATTTCCTCATGGCTTTCAGGTGATAAACTGATGAGGAAGATGGGAAGTGTTAACCATTTTGGAGCATGTTAGTCTCAAATGCGGTGAAGGTTGAATACAAATCACTGTTGTTTGCTCTCATTGCGTTGCAGTTCAGCTCCCGCTGTGAGAGGCTTATTATTGCTATAGTGCAGAGCAACAATTAAGCTTCAAATGGCCACTTTGTTTTCTCAGCTGAAGTGCAAAGCCTCTGTGAGAGCGAGCGTTTTGAGATTACACTGGTCATGGCATTCACAACGTGCACTTGTTTATTTTTAATACTGCAGTTTGAGACTTCGCTGATGCCAGCGTGGACACAGATAGAGCACCATCTGCTTATCTCGAGTATGTTTTGGCAGTGGGAATTATTTTGGTAGCAACTTAAGCACATCGCATGAGAAAAACCAGGTTATTCGCCTTTGATAGTGTGTTGGCTGTACGAGCTGGGCCTGGTTCAGCAGTCACGGACGAACACCGACTCTGTTTTGTGTACAGCGACCCGATAAATGTTTGCTATTGTCTAGAGTGATTTTTGTATATTTTAAAAATAGATGTCAAGAACATATTTTTTACGAAGCATTTAACATTTATTTTGCAATGCATTTCAATCAAGAACATGCATTCACATTTGGAAAAATATAAAATAAATGTATCTGTATGTATTCTGGGAATGTCAAATTACCGTTTTTACACTTCCAAAATCTGCATTTCACTGTTACATTGTCTAACTAAAAAAAGTCTATTACAGTTTTTCACTGTAGCCTTTTTATTATGGGAACTTATCATTAACCATTAACCATACAGTAACATTTTTACAGTTTTTTACCGTTATTTTTTACCGCAATTTCAAAAATATATTTTATTGAGCTTCAATGCATATATTGAAAATATATTTTTGCCAGGAGATATGTCATATGAGGCACGCAGCAGGTGATACTGAAACCCCAGCATCAGGATTTATTTCAGGTAGAATCTTTTGTACCTATTACACAGAAAAAAAAATATATTGAGATTCCAGCTCCATCTAATTCATCACCAGTGTCCTTAAATGGTAAATATACTATAGTAAATTGCATGCGTTCTAGTGTGTTTTGGAAAAATGTGTTTTGGCACTTGGACAAACCTTGGTCAGAATCATTTTGAAGGCAGTGCCAAGTCACTGTACCACAACAGGATCTTTCCCAGCACGCTGTAGATCGTTCAGAGACACACTGTACCCTATGAAAGCACTCCATCAAGGTCAGTAACAGGTCATGATCTGAACACAGTCGGATCATAATACCTCAGGCGGGACTGTGCCTTTACATCAGCAGCATCACACTGTACACTGTAGACATGTAAACGGGTTGAGCTGCATCTGAACTCCATTGGCATGTTAAGTGTTGCTCTCAGTCAGAGGAGTGTTTCCTGTAGTTTTTAGGTGGAGTTTTGCTCTTATGTGTGCGTGAAGTTCAACACCCTCAGGAAAAATGCGTGGCATCTGTATGAAGAAGAGCTTGAAAGTCAGGACCATCTGGTGAATAATACTGAACATTTTTGTGTAACTTAAGTAAGAACAATGATTATTAGAGCATATATATATATATATATTCAACTCTTTGTACTTTAACATTTCGTGTTTAATTGCATTTCATTAATTTATAATTGATTTTCATAATTAAATTAAATCTTTATTTAAAAAATTCCTAGCAATTTATGAGGGAAAGTTGTTTGGATGTATAATATTTTGGACTAATTCCAAAAAATAAAAATTTGTCCCCCATCAAATGTTCATGATCGTCTAAAGTAATAACAATAATAAATATTATAAATAATAATGTTTTCTAAACATATTCAAGTAAATATTGTTCTTATAAAATTAAAAAAACTTTTTTTTTTGTGTGGATATTTTCAGATTTTTTTTTTTAGGTCATATTCAATGAGAAATAATGTAGGGCTGGATTTTATTCATTGGGAAGCAATTGGCTTGTAACATGCCAGTATGTGGAAAAATTATAATGAAATTACTTTTTTAGCACTTTTTCCTCACTTAATAACACGCTAAATGTGAAAAAAGATAGTACTATAGATTACATTATTGCACAATGGTATAAAGTCAGATATATAAGTATATCCAGCTTCATCCGCAGGTATATACACTCAAGTGAAGCGATGTATAACATCAAATCAAACCTGCTTGATCGCTAGAATTCTCTCTAAATGTAATGATATTAGGCCTAATCTGCTAAATGCAACCACTGTATAAAACATAACTATGTTCAGAAATTAAACGTCCACATTTCATTTACATTTCACATTATATTTTCTGCCAAGCTGCTTTGAAACAACATGTATTGTGAAAAGCACTATGTGAATAAATTGACTTCAAGAGTCATTCACAAGACGAGGAACAAGCAACTAAACCTGGTGAATTTAATGTAATGTTGTTTTGATCAGAATCAAGGTCTCGTAAGAGTTTCAAACACTTCATCCAGAAGCAGTATGTTAACACAAACAAGATCTTTCACAAAACACTGCCACGCACATTTCAGACCCGATTACAGCAGAGTTTATGGCGTGACATGAGAAGAATGGTTTGTACAGATGGCTTATAGCTCAGCTGGTAATAGGCCGCAACAGCAGCGCTTAAGAGCTCAAACGGCTCGGTGATATCGCAGTTACGACAGACCCTCTTACACAACCAGTGACAAGCGGCTGATGGATTCTGGGGCCGTTTCTCTCGGCCTATCCCGGAGCTGTTTGTGTAATTCCATCTGGAGGCCTCCCTAAACACCTGCACTAAGTGGAAGCTGCAACACAACTCCTCGTGTAATCTAGCTCAGGAGAGACCCTTTGAGAAGCTTGTGTCTGTAAACCAGGCCTGACTGCATCAGAGCTGAGCTGATCCTGGCCCTGAAGTCCAACTTCTGAGGGCCCTACTCACATTGACTGACAACTAGTTTACATTTTTATACCCTATTCATTCTAGTGAACCTGTTCATTCTAATCCGTCCATCTCTCTTGAACTTAAAGAAAACAACAACAGATGCACAAAATACTTTTTTGATTTAAAAAAATTAATTTATTTAGGAATATTTTTTTTTGTTTAAATAACATTATTTTCATTTTTATATTTTATTGGATTTAGTATATAATTATAAATATAAACTTTTAATTATACACGAATATATGTTATTAATACTGAAATATTTATATTATAGTCAGTGATAAATGTAAATATGATTATATATTATTATAGATATTATTTTAGATGTATAATTATTATAATATATGAATATATTTAACAAAAAAACGACTAAAATAATACTAATATATATATATATATATATATATAATTTTAGTTGTTTTAGTTATTTTAGTATTATTAATACTTTATACAAGCCTTTGACTTGTAAGTTTTTAAGGCAGTAACTTGATTGTAGTTTCAAGTGATGATTTAAAGCAGCTTCTCAACTCTGTAAATATCAGTAAAGCTCCTGACAGGATGCTGTTTGGTTCTGCTTTTCCATCGCCAAGCCTCCTCGTATGACTATGTAAGCTCTTTCTAAATGTGTTTGAGTTCAGGAAGCGTTGAGTGGTAATGTTTATGCCCGCTGAAGGCTGTTGTGAGGAAACACCCCGTACGTCAGACCCGAGGAATTCCTCACTGATTCAACACAAAGGAATCCCGGTCAGGTGCTTTGTGATGTATAGGAAACCATTCGGCGCTTTAACGCAGGGCATGACCTCAGTGTCACATGACACATGCTTCCAGCGCTGCACTGAAAATATTAGGCTTTTCTTAGCCAGAGGGCCGTGTTTTGGCTCTGTTTCTACGAGACAACTTGTGAAACCTCATCTTAATGTGGTCTAATGCAACTGCAATGTCATCCTCGGATCCGGCGAGGTAAGTAAATCAGTGCAGCACTCGGAGGATCTCACCCCAGTCTAAATTATTCAGCAGCACAGAAAGCCAAGGGCTCACTGATGTGCTATATGATTTTCAATAAAGGTCATAATAGGATGGAAAAGTCCATGACTCTTATGAATTCTCCTGAATGAGCAGAACCACATATCATTGCAGCTTTAAATATTATGGCTTGGACTATTTAAAAGTGACCCAGTTATTTGGAATCGGGTGTAAAAGCCTGTTTTCCCACAAAGTTTAAACTGCAGAAACTCATTTTTGTCTGTTTGTTTTTTTTACAAAACTAAACAATCCCCCAGGTAAGAAATTTATGTTGTTGTGAGAACATTTTGAAATGTTTCTTAAAACATTGAAATGATTGTTGTGAATATAAATGTATTTACGGCTTGGTCATTAAAATGTCTATTTTTTCTTAAAGGTGCCATAGAATGAAAAACTGAGTTTACTTTGGCATGGTTGAATAATAACAGTTCAGTACATGTACATA
>JAUCMU010000029.1:365411-377726 GCA_032275025.1 Enteromius treurensis
TCTAAACAGACCGGAGTGCGAGAAAGTGGGTGAGATTGGCGAGTGGGGCGAGAAAGCAAAGAAGGAATTTTGGGGACGTAGCTAGTGGACTTGGGAGGTGAAGTTTTTGTTGGAAACAGATGGAAGGATTGACGTAGGGACAGGTGGTGGATGAATGGGAAACCGATCTGCAGACCGCGCAAGAGATATTACGGCAGCCAGTGAAAACTCGATTGTGAAGCTCTAGGTTTAAGGCTCGCCAGTAAGTACACTGGTTCCATTGGGTGATGCGTATTGCACTTTTAGTAGAGAATAACCGATGGTAGGTATAGAAGTGGGAGCCTCCATAAGACAGCGCAAGCTCAGCGATTATGCCGAGATAATCGCTGAGCTCGCGCTGCGGATAGGAGGAGCAAATTACCTCCATGTAGCGATTTAAGGCGACTGTAAATTCCGGGAATGATAAAGAGCGCGAAGGATTAGTAGGTGAACTTTTTAGAGTCACACTGAAACTGGCGCAATTTACTTGGCGGTCTGCAGACGGTGGGGTGATAGGAGACAGAAGGGAAAAGAGATCGATATCTGCTCCTGCTAATATTTGCGTTCGGAGGGACGGAGACACCGGGGTGGGTTCCAAGGCAACAGCGTTGGGCGGGATCGGCATAGGCATAGCTGTCTGCAAAGAGAAAGGTGGGCGGGAAGAGGCAGAAAGGTTAGTGGTAGGAACTTGCATGCTAGGGCCTGCTGTGGAGGAAGAAGTGAGGAAGGAAGGAAAAGCGGAAGCAGAGGGGTTAGTCGGAGGGTTAGAGTAGGCGGTGGCACCAGTGAAGGGGTGGGCTGGATACCACGGAGGGCCGGGAACAGTCTCTGGTTGGTGGTAGAGTCCGTGGGTGCTAGGTGGGGTAGCTCCGGCAGGAGCGGCTGGCCAGGAGACAGCGGGTTGCTGCGGCGGGATGACGAGTGCGGCTGCCTGTGGGATAGCAGAGAAGTCAAGGCAAGAGAGATCAGATGTGGTTGCTGCATCCGGGGCTATACCCAGGCTGGCGGAAGGAGCGGTCCGGGAGGAAGATCGAGGTTGAGCTAGTGCAGACACAACAGATGGGTGAGTAGAGCTGGGTTTAATATTTTGTTTGCTTTTTGTAAAATGAATATTGGTACGGGATGTATTACCTGCAATGGCTGCGGCGTGGAGCTCAAGAAGCTCTGCTTTAGTAGCCCTCCTGGAAAAGTAGACTCCCGCTTTTGCCAGGGCATGTTTAAGCAGAGGCATAGTAAGTTTAGGAGATGTACGCGAAGAAGCGTGGGAAGAGGCCGGGGAAGCTGGCTGGGGCCTTTGTGGAGGCGGAGAGGTGGAGCGCTGGCCACGCGGGGTGCGCGTAGCTTGTTGTTTGACAGTTTTGCGGCCTCTAGATGAAGCCACGGCTCTCTGTGAGAGCAGGCTGGAGGAGCGCTATGGGCTGCGGCGGGGGTCGGAGGAGCGCTGGGGGCTGTGGCGGGGACCGGAGGAGAGCTGCGGGAGTCGGCAGGGGACGGAAGAGGCACTGCATCCTCGTATTCTGAGATTTCTGACGGGCTACTGAGATCAGACATGTTGCCGAATCCAGATGCTAGATCGCGGATGGCGGAGAGAGGGATTTCGGTCATTTGTAGTGCTGCGTAAAGGATTTGATAGGATAATAGGATAATGGATAATTGGAGGCGGAGATGGTAATTACTGCCTTTGAGCTCTCCTCCCGAAACGAGTTTGAAAACTTAGTTTAAATTTAGCAGACTTTAAGTACACTGGTTTAGTATACTAAAAGTACAATTGCATGGGATTTTAATAAGTACATAAATATGAAAATGTATTTGTAGTATACTGAGCATTAAATAAATGTATTTCAAATACATTTAGGTATATTTATTGTTCACCAGATAATCTAATTGATGTGTATTTTGTAATGTAATTGCTGTTAATTTTTCGTACAGCAAAAATCGGTTGTGACTAACCAACAACTATTACAATAAAATAAAAATTAAAAATATATATATATATGTGTAAAAGATTAGAAGTAATTTAATTAAATTAAATTTAGTTAAATTGTAGAAACCTAAGCAGTACGTTATTTTTAACATTAAAAAAGAAAAATTTTTCTTGATGTTTTGACCCCGCTGGGCACATTTCACTGTGTAAAGTTTGCATTGTCACAAATAAAAACTACATCCTTTTAGAGTGAAATCAAACAACAAAACGCAAAGTTCACACTCATTTGTTATGCATTTGGTGGAATATGTTGGCAGTTACAGTTCACAGAGCTGGGCTTTGACTCAGATTCATTCTGCTCTGCTAAGCTCAAAACAAACAGGCGCTCTGAGGTCTGTGCAGAATCCCTGTGTCAGGAACAACTGAACGAGGATCGCCCGTCCAGCAGAATGAGTCATTGTGAGAGATGGAAGCCCAGCCTGGAGTGACCCGTCTGCTGCTCAAAGAAATCATCCAGATTATAAAACTTGTGATGCGAGGCTTGTGTAAGAAATGGTTTAAAGCCGTAGCGTCATCCGTGACGTTATAATACAAGCTAACTTACAAAGGATTAATTTAGTAAGCCCTCGCAAAATGGCTTTAAGTAGAATGGAGACTATTATATAAAAACATAATCATTTCAAGGGAATATTGCACTTCAAAAGTCAGCTGTAATATTGTATTCATGCCTGTTACCATGGTTACAGCAAACTCATGACCTGCAAATCTGCGAAATGTTGAAAAGACACAACTAACAGAAGTATGTACTTTATTATATATCTAAATATTAGTAAGACGTTTTACAAATGTTTCTATTAAGTTATGAACACATTTTCTCTAAAAAGCTCTCTGAATGTTAAAAAATGTTTTAAAACATGTTGGTTATGCAAACATTGAAGGAACATTTCAGTTGATCATTTTGCAAACATTATGAAAATGTTACTTTTGAATGTTCTCTAAATATTCTGAAACATCGTCTTACTTTCGTACATCTTACTTTCAGAAAAACAAGTTATGTTAACTGTGTAAATGTTTCTTGTTAACGTTTTGAGAACATTATTAAAGACCACATAACATTAAATGAACATTTTATTAACGTTTCTGGAAAAAATTTTGTTAATAAAAGTTCTATAAACTATGTATAATAGTGTTTTGTTTGTTTGTTTGTTTTGTTTTGAGAATGTTATTAAACAACAGATACATTTGGATAAATGTTCTAACGTTACCAAAATAAAAAAATAGACAACTTGTTTATAACTTCATGATCTGGAAAAAAACATACCATTAACAATTCATAAACAATGTTTTTGTGCTAACATTTTGCGAGCATTAATAAAGACCGATTTGAACAAATATTCGAATATTACTAAACAAACATCATAACTTTGAAAAAAAAAAAATCATGTTATATGAACTGTGTAAATGTTTTGAGAACATTATTAAAGACTATAACATTGAATTAATGTTTTCTTAATGTTACTGGAAGAATGTTTGTTCATAAATTTGATGAAAATGTTTTAGAAGAAGTGTTCCATGAACTATGTACAATAGTTTAATTAGTAGAATTTGTTTTGCTAATGTTATGAGAACATTACTAAAAAACAGATAAATCTGAATAAACGTTATATTAACGTTCCATTTAAAAAAACGTTAAAAAAAAAATAAAAATAAAAAAAACATTTCAGGAAAAAGTAGGCTACCATTAATGTTTTTGTGCTAACATTGTGTAAAGATCTGATAACTCTGAACAAACATTCTAACATTACTGACTGAACATTTGATCAACTTTCAATCATTTTTTTTTTTTTTTTTTTTAAACATTACTTAAACAATGTATAAATGTTTTTGTGGTAATTTTCACACTGAATGTGAAATGAATGTGAAAATTGGGAGCGAATGTTTGCTGTGATGACGCAGATTATGTTAAAGAAGCTTTACAGTATTAAACAGGGAAATAGTGTTCCATTCTCCTCTGGCCAGACTAAACCAGCAGTTTAATTCTAGGCTGCAGCAAAGTCAGATTGTGCAGAGGACTCATCTGGTTCCTATGGTTTTGTCCCCATGGCCGTCAAGGTGATGGGGCTCATCTAGCTGTGTCCTGGTCTCTGCTGACAGTCAGGGCTGTATACAGTAGAGGTCATCTCTAGGTGATGATCCACCATCTTGACTGGATCCAGGTGACTGCAGTGACTATCTGATCTGGATTCAGTCTGGATCTAGTGGCTATGGTGATCGTCTAATAGATGCCATTCTCATAACAATGTAACAACTACATTGCATGCTTCCACTTGCTTTAGCAACATAATATACAAATCTGTAGCCAAATGCATTCAGTATGTCCTTTATATCAATTGAATTTAAACATAAATATGTTTATGAAAGATTGTGTAACTGCTCTGATCACAATGCTAAAACCACACTTTCAGTATAGGCTAACAACATTTGTATTTGAAATCAAAACAATGGATGAATGTTGTGTTTGGAGCGGACTGCAAACACATCCCATGTGAAACCACAACAAGTCCGTGATGCTTCTGAACCCCATACCTAACGCACACAGACTGCACATGCACTGCAGACGAAGCATGTGTGAAACAGGCATAACAATCCTGGTACTAGTAAGGACTCTATCTGGAGGAAAGGAAAGATTGTGGTTATCAAGTACCACACCCAGGTTCTAGAACTAAGTATCATCAGCATAACAGTGAAAGGTAACACCATGTTTTCTGATGATATCTCCCAAGGGTAACATGTAAAGTGTGAAAAGTAATGGTCCTAGTACTGAGCCTTGAGGTACTCCATACTGTACTTGTGATTGGTATGATACTTTTTCATTTACTGCCACAAATTTATGGCAGTCAAAGTATAATTTGAACCATGCCAATGCACTTTCTCTAATGCCAACATAATTTTTTTTTGTCTAAGTCTATTTTTTGGTTGATAGCTTTAAACACTGCGCTAAGATCCAGTAGCACTAGAGATATAAGTATACAGGATATATATATATATATAAATGCAGCAGAGCGAAGTGCTACGTTAGCTGCAGTCACATGCTGAGGGCTGATATCATGTTTGACATTGTACGTTATAAAGTGAGAGAGGAATTCAATCTGCTCAGCCTGGTTAACAACAGCCAGATCTGCTAATACTTCATTAACAAGAAAGCAATTACACGGGATCTCACTGCAGAGGCGCTAACAAGCCAAAGCCAAGCAAACAATGCATGAAGGTCAGTGGCTCTGCTCACTTACTGAAATGATCTTTCTGACCTGTTGCCCACAGGGTAAGTGTCATGTGACACGGCCCACACTGAGGGATGTACAGTGTTTGTGTGTGTGTGTGTGTGAAGCACGTCTGAGTGCACTGGCACAGAAGCAGCCGCTGCTGTGAGCTAGTGCGGTTGAATGTTTTAAGTTGATTATCTGGTTGATCACTTCACTATCAGTTAATTGTGTTTAAAGGCCCCTCCCTTTGCTCTGGATTGGTGGGTAAGACACTAAGATCCTCTCAAGGTCAGTTACCATGTGAGAACAAATGCATGAAAATCAGCAGAGACAGAATATTTACATGAAACTGTATTGTACATTCTAAAATAGTAAACATATGTTTTAACAAATGCAAAACAGAGACTAAAATATGGTGTTGATAAAACATTATTGTATTTATAATCTATATTTTAATTTTTATTTTAAAAATAAATTACAGTGTAAACATAAAATGAATCAACAACTTGATCAAATAATCTGCATTGATACATTTTTCTCCTATATTAAATATTTAACATTTAAAAAATATTACTATATGTGCTATAGCAAAATAAGACAAACTTAAATGTTGTACAATGTTATATACTTTTTTTGAGTGAATAATATGAATATTTATTCATAAAAATGGTTTCATGAATGTATAAACCACTTATGAAACACTTTACAATATATGACAAATGTACACTTGTTTAGCATCAAAGTATCAAACATCAAAATATTGGCTTGCAGTCACTGATTATGAATATCACAAATTGTGCTGTGCTCTGTATTATTTATAGCATGCGAAAATGTTTGGTTCTTCTCTTAATGTTTTGTTATAGTTTCTTGGAATGGCTATCTGTATATCATTATATGTAAATTTTCCAAGGTCTTTGATAAGTACTGGTTAAAAAGGATGCATCAGTACGCAGCTGTAAGTGCCTTAGAGCGCTTCAAGAACCTATCATAATAAATGGCTCATAAATTGTCTGATGATAAGGGATCTGCCGGAGTCGTTGCTAACCGTATCTCCATCAGCTGAGCTGCCTGCTATCTGTACAGGTGGAGTTTAATCAGTGGCTTATATTACTCTGAGAGTTATTGATTAAGCCAAAGTGCATGTACAGAGTATCTAGCCATTTATTACTTGCCATTTACTCAGCCCTTACATTGGAAAGTTTGTGAGCCTGAAGAGTCAGATTAGCGTTTGTCAGCAGGTTTAAAAACAACCAGTCTTTAGTGATTATAGAATTGGCTTACTTTGATGTAAAATGTGCAGAGCGTATCTTTTGCATCAGAGAGATGTGACTCTTCTGCTCACAAAGGCTGTGTTTATTTGATCAAAAACACAGTAAAACAGTAATCTTTTTTCTACGTATTTCAAAATATTAAAAAACAAATAAAATATTATTTAAAAATCATCATTTCAGAATGAGTAATGATGCTGAAAATTCAACTTTGATTACAAAAATAAAGTATATTTTAATATAAATTCACATAGCGTACAATGTCCAAGAGCGAGAATCCAAAATACAAGGCAGAGGCCGGTACACAAGTGAACAAAAAAACACAAGGGACAAAGGGAACCACTTTACACGAGGGAACCTCAATGCTCGGCGCAGACTGGAACACAAACAACTCTTTAATTGCACATGATAAAGGAGGAGGAGCTAGCCTAAAAACCATAGTGACAAATAAGGGGGCGGAGACACAAGGGAACACAGACACATACAACATAGAAGTTCACAAATGACTAGACAGGGGAACACTGACTGGAACCATAACAGAGACAGGTGGGCTCCGTGGTCGGGACAGGGCAGGACGAGAGTTCAAGGGTGGCCTCCATGGCCAGAACATGATAAAGGAGGAGGAGCTAATCGAGAGTTTGAGGATGTCCTCAGAACAGGGCAGGACGAGAGTTCGAGGATGGACTCCATGGCCGGAAAAGGGCAGGACGAGAGTTTGAGGATGGGCTCCATGGCCAGAAAAGGGCAGGACGAGAGTTCAAGGATGGACTCCATGGCCGGAACAGGGCAGGGCGGGGCGTTATCAGCCTCCATGGCCAGAACAGAGCAGGACGAGGGTTTGTGGATGGCCTCCATGGCCAGAACAGGGCAGGGCGGGGCGTTATCAGCCTCCATGGCCAGAACAAGGCAGGGCGGGGCATTATCAGCCTCCATGGCCAGAACAGGGCAGGACGAGAGTTTGTGGATGGCCTCCATGGCCAGAACAGGGCAGGACGAGAGTTTTTTGGATGGCCTCCATGGCCAGAACAGGGCAGGATGAGAGTTCCAGGATGACCTCCATGGCCAGAACAGGGCAGGACGAGAGTTTGTGGATGGCCTCCATGGCAGGAACAGGGCAGGACGAGAGTTCAAGGATGACCTCCATGGCCAGAACAGGGCAGGACAAGAGTTTGAGGATGGACTCCATGGCCAGAAAAGGGCAGGACGAGAGTTCGAGGATGGACTCCGTGGTCGGAACAGGGCAGGGCGAGGCGTTATCAGCCTCCATGGCTGTTACTAGGCATGACGAGGACTTCTATACGGCCTCCTTAGCTGTGACAGAGCAAGACGAGAGGTCAATGGCAGCCCTTATGGCTGAAACAGGGCAGGACAGGAGTTCAATGGCCTCCGTGGTCATGACTAGGCATGACTAGAGCTCATGGACGGCTTCTATAGTTGTAGCAGGGCAAGAAGAGAAGAGGAGGAGCTAATCAAAAACCATAGTGATAAACAAGTGGGCGGAGACACAAGGGAACAGGCATTTTCAAAATACACATACAGCATGGGAGTTCACAAATGACTAGACAGGGGAAGACTGACTGGAATCATAAAAATAACTTATATATATAATATATACGTATAAGTACATGCAGTTTTGGTGAGCAAAAGAGACTTATTCCAGAAAAAAATTTGCATAATTATTCTAATCTTTTATCCAAAATGTGTTGCTTTTATAGCAGTTGAATTAACAAATTGCTTCTCACTTCTGTCTTTGTAGATTTAGTAGGCAGAGGCTTTTCCTCAGGGATTATGTACTGTCATACCATTTTCACCAGAAAGGAAGAGGTATTGATCAAATATGAGCGCTTCTGAGTTTCTTCTCAGCTTTTTTTTTTTTGGAAGCATTTTGCAGTGTGCTGGAACATGTTTACACTGTGCAGTTTATTTGATGAATATTTCAATTGCAAAATTGGTCCCAAAGATCAGATTCGAAACACACAGGGGAACGTCTGTCCTCCCTGCAGTCTGACTCACTCTTTCTGTCATCAGCTGAACTGAAACACACTAATAGATCTGAAGCTGTGGGAACTGCGCTGGTGTTCAGATTTAACATAAAAGACAAAAGAAAAACATTTCTTTGATCACATTTAATATGCACCTGTGGCACATTTGTAAATTGGTACAGGTACGTATGGTTTTTATAATGCTGCTCGAGGTATGTTTTGTGGCCGTTCAGACTTCAAGTATCCAGTGAGTGTCGCTAAAGATTAATGCTCTATCATGTTGTAAATATCCCCTACACCAAACCTAAATCTACCCGATAGTGTTAACAAATGCAAACATTGTTTAATGAGTAAACCCAACCGAGTTAAAAAACTCATCCATATGAACAATGTCCAAAAGAATCAGTTTTCAAACCGTGTAGAATGTTGAAAATGGTTTGAAGTCAAAACATTACATTCTGCAATTAACTGTGTGAAATTTGGCCTTCATTAATCAAAAATGCACCTGTAAATCATACTTTTGTGTGAAAAGGAATAAAAGTCCTTGGAGTTTTACTGCCTCTAGCGTTCATTTCTTCTGGACACTGCAGCACTTCGTATGTAAAGGTAAGTTTTTTTCAGTTTTGCAAAAATGTATGAAGAGCACGTACTTACAAGGTGCCTAGGTTTATAACTGCCACCATTTAGAATTTAAAAAATAATTGTTTTTGTGATGACCCAAGCTGGTCAAACAGTTAGTTGTGAAATGTTTGCGCTTTGGTAGTTCAGGCATTTTCATAGGATGTAATTTGTAAAAAAAAAAAGATTCTTGAATTCATTCTTATTTAGTACGGCCAATCATCCGCTGTTATGGATTGTATATGTTATGATACAGGTCATACACAGTTATTAACACAAAACACACAATGTGAGGCCAAAGTGTCAAGCTCTGAGCTGATGTTTATGCCTGCCTTTTGAGATGCATACAAAACATCCAAAGCTTAATTGACTCCAGGCACCCCAAGCCTACATCACCCTCTTTTTTTGGCTGTTGGACTAAAAGCCTGGAGATAAACTCCAGAAATAGAGGGGAGAGAGAGAGAGAGAGAGTGAGTCATCCGTATCAGCTGCACTCATCCCTGGGTGAATGTTAGCCTTAATGCCTTTAACACACACACATAGCCAGAAACACACAAACACTTTCAAAAATACAGTAAAATCAGTAATATTGGCAAATATTATTACACTTTTAAATAACTTCCTTGAGTTAATATACATAAAAATGCATCATTGTTCCAGTCTTCAGTTTAACATTAAATGATTTCTGAATGATTGTGACACTGAAGACTGGACTAATGATGCTGAAAATTCAGCTTTGATCGCAGCAATACATTTTTTAATTTTACTGTGTCTGAAACAACTCACAACACAGACATTTGCTGATGAAAAGTACAGTACGGCTGGCAAAGAGCTTCTGGCTTTGTCTGGGCTAAAGTTCAGCAGTGACCTGTCATGTGTGAACAGATGAGACTCTCCAAACCACTGCTGCTCGCTCAATGTCACTACAGTCATGTAGTCTGGTGGGGTTTTTTTTTGTTTCCTATGTGGCATTTGTAGGTTTATTTGCAAAGAAGAAAACATTTATTTGTGTAAGTGGTGCACATATTTTTGTCACCACCCATCCCATACAGCAAAAATTTTATAATATATTTTTGAAGTTGAAAATATATTTAGTTTCAGCCTTCATAAACTAAAATATGTATCCAAATTTATTTTAGGGACAAGAAAATAAATTTTCAGATAAAAACTAAATTTATTACGAATTAATAATGTTTAATTGTTCATATATTTTACGTCTTGCCATGCGGAGAGAGGAATGTATAGTCTAAATATAAAGCAATATCTTTTAATATAAAACACTGGAGTAATATAGAATGTAGCACACGCAATAAACGAACTAAACACAACACAGGTGAGGAACACAGGTGGGGATTAATCAATATATATTTATATATATATATATATATATTTTTTTTTACATATTACAAAGTATGCTCCTTGTTGATTTATTTGTATTTATGTAACTTTCTTCTTTTGTTTATGTTTTTTATTTGTAAAATAGACCTAAAATAAAGAGGGCTTTACTTAAGGTTTTTACTTTTAAAAGTAAATATTTAATAAATGTTGAAATATATTAATAAATTGTTAAACCGTAATGAAACAATTAAACAAATAAATAATAAATATATATATTTAATATATATAATATAAATATATATATTTAATATATATAATATAAAAATAAAATTAAATATATAAATATTTTGCATTCAGTTAATTATTTATTTATCTGTTTATTAGTTTATTTATTTATTCATGTATTTATGTATTAATTCATGTACATATTTATTTAATCAATCAATAAATCATTTACTAATTACTTTTTTATACATATATGAATAATGAAATAAATAAATTATTATATAATTTTAATAAATACATGAATAAATAAATTAATCCACAGAATACCTAAATACATTAATACATATATAATTAAATAAATAAATGAATGCATTTATTTATTTCATTCTGCATTTATTGTATATATTTAATTGCTTTAATTTTAACAATTTATTTATTAATTTTGAATAATTTGGCCCTTCAGACTAAAGGTCTGAAATAAAGAAATAATTTACAATATAATAATAAAAATATTCAAAATATTTGACTTTTTTTTTTTTGCCATATGAGATATTTAACAGTTGCAGCATTCAGTTGTGCATTTATTATTTTGTTCTATGTATGTTTATTACTTTTTAATATATTTTAATTATTAATTCTTAGCAGCCTATTTAAAACAAAATTAATAAATTAAAATAAAAAAATGCACTGTATAAAATTTGCTAAATAATTAAAATCTCTTGCCTAGTTTAAAATAAAGTTTCAACACTCAGTCAATTTTTTTATGCAGAGAAAATTCCATAGTAGCTCACTAATGACAACCATGTCATTATTTACGTTTGTATTCATTTAAAATACTCAATGTAGTAAATCATCTGTCTTTCTGTAGACATCTGCACATCTGAAGCTGTTCTGACAGAAATGTTTGAGGTGTTTTCTCAGTGCAGTTCTCTCTGGTGTCGCTGCACATTTACTGCTGACTTGCATGCTATCTGAGTCTCAGCGAGGACTGAAGTCTGGATTGTACGCAATGTATTGAGGCACATTTTCCTGGCTGGCATTCAGCAGCAGTGGCCTGTGCGACTGGGACAGTATCTTACAGGCCAGATCTCTACAAATAACCAACACATTAGCTTCAGAAATTGAACAGGACACGAAAACAGCATTAATTCTTCTGTGTTGAAATGCAGTATTACTGTCCATGACCTTGCTGGATAAAACATTAAACTCAATGGATAAAAACTGAAGGTGTTGGCTGTGTTTCATCAAAATGCTGTATTAATATCATAAATTATAAGCAAACACTTCTAATGTAAATTAATATTTGCCCATTTTTATCTTTTCATATTTTTTCCATGTGTGTCTTAGTTTCTTGAAACATATTAGTGAGAAAAACAAAAGCACAAACATCAATAATAATGGTGTTTTACTTGTTTTGTCTCACTTGAAAAACTAATATTTGAATGTTTGAAAAAAGTTAATAAAGAAATACTTAGAAATTGCAATTAAATGTCACAAACAATTACAAAGAAATAGCAGGCAACACATAATTAAATATGATATTTTCATGTAAAAAAAAAAGGAAAAGTATTTTTGTAAAACAATTGCTTTAATAAATATATGTATATTGTGACGGCCACCGATCAGCGTCGCCCTGGCAACTAAGGATCACCACATGGAACTCATCAGCCCGGGCCAAT
>JAUCMU010000029.1:406537-433362 GCA_032275025.1 Enteromius treurensis
CCCCCAGTGAGCCTCCTTGCACAGACCCTGTGCAAGATCAGGGAGGACGAGGAGCAGGTTCTGCTGGTAGCGCCATATTAACTCATCGTAAGGTTCCTCAGAGGTGCGCGTCGGGTTAATCCCCCGAGTCCGCCTCCAGTGCCCCCTTGAGACTTTGCCCTCGCCTTACAGGGCCTGCGGCAAGCTCTTTTTGAGCCTTTAGCATCAGTCGAGATAAAATATCTGTCACTTAAGACAGCGCTACTGATTGCTTTGGCTTCCATCAAGAGGGTAGGGGACCTAAAGGCCTTCTCTGTCGACAAAGAGTGCTTAGAGTTCGGCCCGGCTACGTGCCCAAGTTTCCTACCACACCCTGTAGGGTCCCTATTTGGCCCCCAGGGTGTTGGGAAGAATACGTGCAGAATCTCCTGCTGACACGCTTGCCTGTCGGCACCGGGGTCTCTGCGTAACGCGGCCTCTGAGTCGTGGCTTTTTCCACGGGTCTGTTCCGATGTGTAATGTCGGAGTGACTCGACTGAAGGGGAACGTCTAAGGTTCTGTAGGTAACCCACGTTCCCTGAAGGAGGGAACAGAGACGTTACATCCCCTTTCCACGGCCCTGGGTTGCGCTGATGCCGGCTCGGCTCCTCAGCGAAAACCTGCAAGTGCATTACATCCATGCCCTCTTATACTCAGGTAGTGATGAGGTGCACCTGGCTGTACTAAAATGCACGCCAATATTCATTGGCCTTTTCTTATTACTCAAAGGCCATTGGTCTCTCATGCGAGTTCCCATATGTAACGTCTCAGTTCCCTCCTTCAGGGATTGTGGGTTACCTACATAACCTTAGACGTTTCATGTTTTTTAATAAATAAATAAATAATAATTAATAAATAAATAATAAACATACACCATCATTTAATGACATGATACAAATATTAATAGTAATAATTATTATTTTATTACTTTTTACTTTGAACAGTGATTATATTAATCATAATAATAAATTATTGAAACATTTAATAAAAAATATATAATAATAATTAGTAATAGTACTAGAAGCAGCAGCAGCAAATTATTTAATGAATTAATTTACTAATAATAATTTTGTATATTAATAAATATAAATTAATACTAGCAGTAGTAGTATCAATATTATAAAATTTGATAAAATTCTGTTATTACTATTACTATTAATAATAATAATAATTACTTATAATATGTTTTTGCAGTAACATAATTATATAATAATAACAACAACAATTTACTGTAGTGTAAGAACACTTTTGATGCTAATTATTACACTGTTATAATAACATACAATATTAATTAAAAGCAAAAAGCAAGGATTTGTGGTATACTGCATGCTTCTAATAAGCTCTGCTACTGTACTTTTCAAGGAAAGTTCTCAAGGAGGTAAAGAACAGCCACGACTAATGGATCAGAGAGCCGAACCTCGTCGAGTCTCGACTCCCTGAGCGCTCTACACCCGAATGACCAAACCACACGCTGTCAAACTACAACACTACGACAGTGATAATGCAGCTAGAATATAACAACAACAACACATGTTAGCATGCTGTATTAATGAGTTAGCAGACTTGTTCCTATTTACCTGGACCCACCAATAGAACAGCATTAACGGCACTATGACTATGAGGAACATAGGGGTGAGGGCAGAGCATACGATCAGCACATTTACTGTGTACCAGAAAGTGCGCATCCAGATATCAATATTTTCTGGAATGACAGAGTCTATTGTGTCCACGTCTTTGCTGAAGCGGTTCAAGACACGCCCCGAGGGGGTGGCCTCGAAAAAGGCCTGCGGGGCCCTCAGAATGGCGTGGAGCATGTGGAGGTGCGTCTTGTGGGCTGCCTTCAGCATGCTGTACGCCCGACACAGTACACAGTTGGCCATAATCAGCGCACCTGTTGAAGGGCAGCACACGGGTTAGTGGGGTCAGCCCTCGATCCACAGTGTGTGTGTGTGTGTGTGTGTGTGTATGAAAAAATACTGATAGAGGCCGGCAGCGTGTCCACTCATCTAGGAGAGAAACAGACTTGTGTGGAAGTCAGAAAACTGCTTTCTCTGGTGTCTGTGTATGTGTTTCTGGTGTGATTGTGAGATATTCAGTAATCAAATCACTACGACATTCACATTTTAATGTAGCTTGGATTAAAAATTGTTCAAAAGTTCAAGAGTCGGTGAGAAAAAAGCACACTTTTGTTCATCAAGACTACATGAAATTACTAGTAAAGATTTATATTTCCAAATAAATGCTGTTTATTTGAACTTTCTGAACCTTAGCATCCAAAATCCAAAAGTTTTTAATAAGTTTTAATATATGTGTGTGTACTGTGCATACTCATATTTCACATTTTTTACAATATTTTTAACCAAATAAATGTCTCCTTGGTGAGCGGAAGAGACTTTCAAAAACAAAAAAAAACTCACCGACCTCAAACTTTTGAATGTAAAGAATTTAATGTGAAATGTTTTGATGTTCATATTGAAATCACTGGAATCTGATTTCAGACTTCACATCTAAGATATGAGTTTAAACTACTAGAGACATGAGATTACTTGAGTCTTTATCTGAGGAGAAACATCTAAAGCAAAAGATCTCAATATTATGTCACTGCTGTCTAGAAGATATTACATGGTAAGAATTTTTTTTTCTTCAGTATTTCTGTCCAATTCTCCAAAACAAATATGCAAACAATTACTTGAGAAGCAAAATATATACTTATACTGGAAAACATACTGAGAAGAAAGGATTATTTATTATTTAAAGGATTATTATATATATCTCAATTCAATTATTAATTAAGAACTAGGTCAATTCAAGCATTGCTCTCAAATACACAGAGCATACAGTATATGCACCAACTCCTGATGAACTGAGTGGAGAAGTGTGTTTGTGTTCTGTGTTCAGCAGATGGCGCTGGTAAAGCACAGACCAGAGACGGACAGACACTCCCCAGAGTCCCTGTGTGTGTTTGTGTGATGGTTTGTGCTCATGAATGGGTGTGATTGTGAAAGCAGCAGAAGTCAAAGCAGGAAGTGGGCAGCAGGCGCTGAGGGAGGAACAGGAAACAAGCTCTTGCTCTCGCCGGGAGACACACAAGACACGAGACACGGCTTTGCTCACACCACGTGAAAATCTGATCGTTAGGACCCTGTGTCTGTGTGTGACAGCATCAGATATGTGTGTTCACACACTGTTGGGTGTAACTGCTTCTAAATATACTGGGGTTTTTTTTTCCATTTACTGTTCACTGCATACAGAAGACTGCAAAAAATGACTTTCTTACTATTTTTAACTTCAGTATTTAAATATTTAAATATCAGAAAATTCTTAAATAAAGATATAAAGTCTTAAATTAAGATATATTTACATAGAACAATTTAGAAAACAGAAAAACAAAATAAAAAAATGCGAAATTCATCTAAATGAATGAAGTTTAAGCTTAACACAGGATAATAAAATGTTATATATACACACATATAGAATTTTATAAAATGCGTTTGTATATATACTGTATACATATATAAAAATAATAGTATATGGGTCAGAAATAAACTTTAATATAAATTAATCTGAAAATACTTTTGTTTACCACTATTGACAGAAAGTTAGTTAACTATATAATAATAAATTATTATTATTATTATTATTATAACAATATATATATATATATATATATATATATATATAGTTTTCTAACCCTATTCATATATAACTTAATTAAAAGTAAAAACTAGTTCATTTCACTCCTTATTTACAGATTAATTATCTTGTTTTAAGCTTAAACTTACTTAATTTTAATATAAAAATAAACTACATAACATTTAAAGTCAATTTGCTTCTCTAGAAATGTCAATAAATAAGACAGAAAAATTACAATAAAAAATAAATTAATATAATAATTAAAATGACATAAGATGTCTTATAACTATGCATGACAAAAATTAAATTAAATTAAATTAAAAAAAAAAAAACTACCTGGAAGGATATTATTTCAATTCCTATAAAATAAAATCATTGTTTACTTGGATTAAAAGCAAATGAAGGTTTAAAAAACACTAAGAAAAATTTAATGTGAAAAAGAATTTCATGTACAAATCATGACACTTTGTTAATCTCATATGTCTTGCAAGAAGATGTTTGTTAATAAAAAATAAGTAAAAAAAAAAAAACACTAAGAAAATAATTTTTGCAGTGTATGAGCAAATGCCACAGCTGTACAGTACTGTAATAACGCACTTTATGTGATCTTATGTGTCCTAATTGACAGAATAAACTAAGAAATCAGATTTCTCCTGCTGTGTGAACAAAGCCATATAGACAGAGAGGAAGAAATCACACGGTTACACAGACGTCTCTGTACCATATCCTGGAAAGCACATGCTCAAATACTCCTCCAAAGGGAACTGAAAGGCAAACGTTATCCAGAATCGCTGCAAAAAAAGGGGAACAATACCTGCACAAAGAAGTAAATCAAAGCCAGAGGGCCAATGATCAGGGCAAATATGGGCGTACTGCTAATGATAACAATCATGGTGGACAGAGAGGCAAAGAAGGTGCCCAGGAACATGAGGATGGTGGACGGGAGGACCTCATCGATCACGTAAATGTCCTTGGAGAAGCGGTTGATGATCCGGCCTATGGGGGTGGTGTCAAAGAAAGACTGGGGCGTGTGAAATTTGTTGTCCAGCAGGGTCTGATGCAGCTTGCGTGCGGCCTGGATTTTCCCCAGAGCCAGAGTAAAGGAAGAAAACATAACCAGGACGCCTGTGTTAGAGAGACCAGAGGAGGGGCACAGCGTCACTACACTACACAGGCCTGCAGGGGATTGTGGGATACGGGAGAGCTACAGAGCGGGAGGCAAACGAGAGCACAGTCCTTACCACAAATACACACAAAAATACCTCAGCGGAACACAAAGGAGAAACTATCACGAATCTTAACGTATAACGACAAGATCAATCGACCAGTAAAGGTCTATTCAGAGGGAGGTTGTCTGAAATCAGTAATCAAATGCCTTTAACTGAAGATTGAGAGCTTAATCTTGCTTTTGTACATTACTGACACGCTATGTATCCTATTCGATACTGTTAAGTGCACACACACCTAGTTTTTGCAATTGTTTTACATTTTGTCTCAGTCTTGTATCAAATGTCCGCTTTAGCTTTATCATAAAAATGTACATGCTTTACAATGTTTTAAGGTCATCAGGGCTTTTTCTGCTGTGTAACAGAGAACACATGAATGCTTGTCAGGCTGAGAAGATAAAGTGCAACCCCAGTCATTCAAATACATGTAGGCCTATCAAGATACATTTTTTAAACTACATTTTTGTCTCATCTGTTTTTTTTTGGCATGTTAATATAGTCGCTGTAGTGTTTAATGATGCTAGTCACGTCTTACTCAAGGTTTTCAGCGAATATTTTCATAGTTTTTCTATTTATCATAGGGTTTTTTTTGCAATGCACTCTTTGTTTTCACATTAGTTTCACATGTTTTTTTTTTAATCAATTTATACAAAATAAAATATATTAAATATATAATATATAAATTATTAATTATGAAAATTATTTATAACCTCTGGAACCAAAATATTCTAAATGCAGTTAAAAATCCAGTATTTTGTAATTTGGTTATTTTATAGGAAAACAAAAGTTAACATCAAATACAAAAATTAAAAACTAGTAAAACTGTTTTTTTGGTTTTTTTTGACAAAACCATATTCATTTAAATGTCATTTAGTGTAACTACATCTTCCTGACAGGTTAGTGTACACATTAATAGATTTAAAATATATACTCTTTATTCTTATTACAGTAATTACTAGTTCATAAATATCACATTTTTGTGGAGTTGCAGCACACCAAATTTAAATATTAATATAATATAAATAATAAATATTAATATAATTTAATTAAAGCTGTCAAACGATAAATCGTGAATAATTCCATTCCAAATAAAGAGTTTTGTTTACCTAATATATGTATGTGTGTACTGTGTTTACTTATTATGTATATATATATATATATATAATATGTATATAAACATACACATACAGTATATATTTAAAAATATTTACTTGTATATAAATGTATATATTTATATTATTATATTTATTATTATTTATAATTATATATTATTATATTTAATACTTAAATCCAACATATTTTTCTTAAATGTGTGTATTTTTATATGCATCATTAATATACACAGTACACACTCATATATTATGTTAACAAAACCTTTCATTTTGGATGCAATTCATATTTTACTAGATTTCTTGAATTTGAGTTTTCTTTATGTAAACAAACATGATGTGTGAGTTTGAATATGCAGAATGCTTAGGAGCTTAAGGATAACAGAAGCGAGTTAATTTTCATAATTTCTCCTTTATCATCCCAGTGAAGCAGGATAAGGGTTGGGAACCACACTCTGATGTTTTGATTTTTGGGTGAACCGTCCCTTTAAGGTGGATGTGAATGAAATGATGTGACCAAGTGTTCAGTCAGTATTTCTGTGGTTGGTTAAACAACACAATCAGACGAGACGTGCTGCTCTGCTCTGAGCGGGTCTGACCGTACCTTGTGAAATGCCCAGTGCGGCGTACACCCCCACCCTCATGGGCACTAGCTCCTGTGTCCGGTTGAGCAGAGCATCATTCGTCCACTCACTCAGCCAGAAGTTTGCTCCGATGGAGGCGGCGCTCTGACAGCCGTACAGGAAACAGATGAAGAGCGACAGGAAGGGCCCCACGGCCTTTGCATACTCCCAGTACACCTTAAACTTCACCTGCAGCACACACACAGCACACAACGTCAGGAGAAAGCACTCTTAAAATAAAAAACAAAGCAAGGGCTTAACTTTCTGGATATGATGAGTATGTACTAGTTGGAGCTACTAATTTATGATCTCTTTTACTAAAATTATGGGTAACTCAAAATGTGATTAAAAAAAAAAAGGTTGTACTCATTTTCTCTCTCTCTCTCTCTCTATATATATATATATATACTGTATATATAAATGTATGTGTATTTAAATTTTAAAAAAAATATAATATATAATATCTTACAAATATTTTGTAAAATGGTGCTTTGGCGTCTTCATAGCATTAAAAAGGGAAATAAATTAAGACAAAGTTCCTGAAATTAAAAATATATTTCTCAGAATGGGGACTATATATTTCTATGTCTATTTTTTTTTAATGATAAATATTTTATACAACGAGGTAAAATTAAAATTGAAATTATATAGATGGATGGGTGCTATACATTTTTTAATGTCAGTTAATATTAAAGTGAATATTTTTAATAGGTGGCTCTGGTTATAGCATTAAAAAGGGAAATAAACAAAAACGAAATAATTTCATGAAATTCATGAAATTAAAAATTTAACTTGCAAATTGAGAAATGAAAATTGAGGGGAAAAAAATTTGCATTTCAATTATTTTATAGAATTTTTTTTTTAACATTTAATAAAAAAATACATATATTTCTTTCAATAAATATTTTTAAAAGACAAAAGTAAAAAAATAAATAAAATTAAAATGGAATAAAATAAAATAATCAGTGAGGGTGGGCACCAAACAAAACAAAAAAATTATTAATAATATGGGACTTTAGTTTTTTGTTTTTTTTCCTTTTTTTTTTTTTAACTTAGAAAATGAACAAAGAGAATTTTAAATTGAGAATAACATGTTAGGATGGGTACTAATCTTTAATCTTTAGGGTTTTTTTTTTTTAATCTTGCAATAAACATGTTATAATATGGGCCTTTGGTTATTTTATTGCAAAAATCTTTGAATACATTTTTAATTAGAAATAAAAACTAAAAAATATCTATCAATATGGGTGCCATAAATGTCACATTTAGGTGAATTTTGGGGTTTGTTTTTTAGATGTTAGACATAATAGTTTATCTAACATTTAAACTACTTCATACTGTATGTGAGGGATAGTTCTTGCAAAGCTTAGTGTAATGTGGCGTTATAGTAAGGTTGTGTGTTTGTGTGGTTGTTCGGCTCTCGTCCTCCACACGAGGGCAGACTGGAGTCACGAACCCGTCCGGTCTCAGTCGTCTCAGCCTGGATGAGTTTCTCCACCTTCTGCTCCTTCTTTTCGGTCGGAGACTCTGGGTGCTTCCTCTCGCTGCAGCGCCGCCGCCGGGACATCTTCTTGGGGTTCTCCAGATCATTAGACAGGATGCTCATCTGCCTACAGCACAGAAGAGAGACCCAGAGACTGATGGGACATCCTAACTCAAACACTCATGCGTTCACATTTTCAGATGATTATTTGGGATATTTATTAGTGCTGTCATCACATCCATATTTTCGCTGATATAATATATGTATGCTGTTTATATTTATTATGTTCATACAAATACACACACATGCATGCATATATATATATATATAAATAGTATGTTTACTTTTTAAATATAATTATTTATAATATAAATTATACTATTAACATATAAACATGCAAATAAATTTTAATTATTAATATAAACATAACATAAATAAATATCATAATTCATTAATAATAATAATAATAATTATATAAACATGTAAATGCGTGTTAATATAAAATAAATATACTGTATGTGTGTGTATTTATACATACATACTAAATATAAAAAGTACACACAGATATATTATGTAAACAAAAACAATTATTTTGTATGCAATTAATCATCATTGACCTCTTAGTAATAGTCACTTACATTCAAAAATGTTCATTCATGTAACACTATTTTTTTATTTTACACATAGCACTATGAAAGGCAAGTATAATTTAGTAAATTGGTATTGTTTAATCCTGTAACATGCACGCATCTATAGGATGATGCTCATTTGCAAACTTTCAAATAGGAATAAAAATAGCAGTTCAGTAGCATCCAAATCTTCTCACTGAATGTGATCTAAGTGGTTTACTGGAAATACAACATCCAAATTGCATTGTATACCATAAAGTCGGTGAAAAATGAAAGCAGCGTTTGCCAGGGGGCAAATTTTGTCGTCAGGAGAAGTGCTTGTAAAAGCAGAAGTCACAAAGCCAAAGCAACTGGCAAAGCGGGAGGCATTAAAAATGCATGTGTACCTCATGAACTGTCTGCGAGCTTCATTTACTACAGGCTCATTATCCACCATATCTGTGTGATTACTGAGAGCATCTTCAGGAAACTCCTCCTCCTCATCATCAACCAAAGAAACTGAAAAACCATCAGAGTGGAAGTCAGAAAAACAGTTTAAGACCAAATCTAAAGCAATAATGTCACATGAATATGTTATGAATAAATAAACAAATATATATAAATGCATAATTAATATTTAATAGCCAATTCATATTTTAAAGTTGATAAATATTTAATGAATACTTTATAACATGTTTTAAAAGTATGCATTATATGTATTATAAATATATATATTTAATTATACATTATAAATAACCAAATTAAAATGATCATGAATAAAAATTATATCTATTTTAGAACATTTATACATACATTTTATAATATGTATTATAATTAAGTATGTATATATAGAAATACTATGTATTATTTAAAAAAAACAAAACATATATTTGTTCAGAAATATCTTTGACAATGTGCCAAAAAGTCCCAAAGTGAACTTATATGAGATTAAAATTAATTAATAATTGAAAAGCAATCATTATTTTTTTAAATGTATGAATATATATATATATATTTTTTTTTTTTTTTTTTTAATGAATGAATAAATATGTATACAACAAATAAATAAAACGTAAAAATGATTAATACTTAATAATATATTATAACTAAATTTATCAAAAGCAAAATATATGAATAACAAATATTTTATAAAATGCATTCAATATTTCTTATAGATTTTACATTTAAATTCATATTTATATTTTTTATTTTATATTTAAATATTAATATATATATATATATATATATATATCTTTTTCTTTTTTTAAATAGCCAAAAAAAAAAAATATTTATATGAAGATACATATTTTAAAATAATTCTCTTATGTACCGGTGAGTTCATCATCTTCAATGATATCCTCAAGAGAGTAGTTTCTGAGGAACTCTGCAAAAGCTCCATTCTGCTTGAGCAGTTCCTGGTAGGAGCCCATCTCTGACACACGTCCGTCCACCATCACCAGGATGTTGTCCACCTGCGGCAGGAAGCTGATCCCGTGGGTCACCAGTATCCGGGTCTAATAGAGAAACATCACTTTACCCTGATCTGCTAAATCACATTACACCCCGACTGTGACAGACGAGTGAACGAGGGAACAAGCTCTGAAATAGTCATGCACATACCTTTCCCTTGAGGGCTCCTTCAGGCCCAATGACTTTGTCAAAGATGTGTTTGGCGACGTGAGCGTCAACGGCGGACAGAGGATCATCCAGCAGATAGACGTCTGCTTCACTGTACAGCGCTCGGGCCAAACTCACTCTCTGCCGCTGACCACCGGACAGATTAATGCCCTGCACACACACCATTGACAAAATGATAACCACATTACGAGACACTGCACATGAAAAGAGAGGCCGTGCTTTACTGTAAATAAGTCACAACTGAAAGCCGTTTTTAGGCAGTTATGCACAAAACAGTAAGCCTAGAGTTATGCCTCTTTGCTTTTTATAAAACAGTAACCAAACAATAGATAGTAAATTAAAACCAGAAATACATGCGTTGATTCAATACTTATTTACAGTAAAGTAAGTTGGCTAAATGCTGACCTTCTGCTAACAAAAAATTTCCTGACAACGGACCTTAAATAAAAACCGAAAATAAGAACTCTTCTCATCCTTCTATAAGGATTCCTCAATTATTGTTGGCATTAGTGGAGGTGCATTGGCATGGTTAAAACCAAACATATCTGACCGCCATCAATTCATAGCTATCATATCAAGTGCAGTATGGAGTACCTCAAGGCTCAGTACTAGGGCCGTTACTTTTCACGCTTTACATTTTATACTTGGGAGATATCATCAGGAAACATGGTGTTAGCTTTCACTGTTATGCTGATGATACTCTATATTTCTTTGTGGCCTGGCGAAACATACCAGCTAACAGAATGCATAGTTGATATAAAAGACTGGATGACGAGAGATTTCTTACTGCTAAATTCTGAAAAAACAGGTATTAATTATCAGACCATAAAACCTCTGCATGTGAGAACCAAGAACACCTTGATGGTTGCTCTGTCAGTTCTTCTTCATCAGTTCGGAACCTAGGTGTGCTGTTTGATAGCAATCTTTCATTTGAAAGCCACATTTCTAGCATTTTTAAAACTGCATTTTTATTTTCAGCTCAAAAATAAATATAAATTGCAACCTATGCTCTCAATGTCAAATGCAGAATTGTTCATTCATGCATTCATGATCTCAATGTTAGATTATTGCTACGCTCTATTGGGTGTTTTTTTCTGCATGCTTAATAAACAAACTATAGCTGTTCCAAAATGCAACAGTCAGAGTCCTCATTAGAACCAGGAAGTATGAGCATATTAGCCCGTTTCTGTCAAAACTGCACTGGCTCCCTATTAAACGTCATATAGATTTTAAAATCTTGCTAATTACTTGTAAAGCCCTGAATGGTTTAGCTTCTCAGTACTTCTCGAGCGAGCTGTTTTCACATTATATTCATCTTCGCTGCATTCTCAAAACTCTGGCCATTTGATTAATACCTAAGATAAATCTGGAAGAATCTCCCTAACACTGTTTGGGAGGCCGACACACTCTATCAGTTTAAATCTAGATTAAAAACCTTCATTTAATCTGTTTTACACATAACACAATAATACATTTCTAAATTAAGAAATAATGCACTATGTAAATAAAGGTGACTTGACTCATCCACTGTGTCATGAACATATTTAACACCAATTAAATTTTTTCACACACATACATCTGCTTAACTCACAGCATGAGAAAAAAAAAGTCTGCTTTCCGTTTTTTAGTTAAAAGAAATCATTTCATGACAGCTTGAGTTTGCAGGTGTCATTAGAGTGTAAATGTGTCTGTGTGTGAGTGTTAATTTCTTTAAATAATATTGCTTATTTAATGCTATGGAATATTATATAAAATATATTTTTATATGACTAATTCTATAAAAAAAAAATAACACATTTAATAACCATATATTACATTATACATACATATATATATATTTTTTTTTATTTTTTTTTTTTTTTTTAAATAATTAATAATCAAATTAATTAAAATCAGATTAATGTTATGCACACAAATACAGTCCCAACCTTAACTACAAAAGCTGTACAAAAAATGTCTGTCAAACAGTTACATTTTATTATTATTAGTTAAATGATATGCTGATTAATAATAATATTAATTGAAAATAATTGTATAAATGAATATCTATTTTGAAAAGTCCAAAAACATGTTTTGTATGTCATGTTTAGATGTGTTTTCTTTAAATATATAGAGTATTAAATACTATATAGTGTTAAATATTATATAAAATATTTGTATATAGTTAATTAATTAATTATTAAATTAACATGTTAAACTGACAGCCCTAGTAACCATACTGCACTATTTAAATAAAATATATAAATAAAAAACAATTAAAGAATTGATATGCCGTTAAAGGGCATGATTTAATGTGTTATTTTTTCAATCATTATTAAATCATATGAAATATTATGAAGTATATTTTAATATAATTATCTGTATTAAATGAACATGTTCAACTGACAGCCCAACTTATTCAAAAGTCATGCACGGCCAGCACCTTCTCTCCGATCTCAGTCTGGTCTCCTCCAGGAAGCACTTCCAGGTCAGGGGTCAGAGCGCAGGCCTCCAGCACGCAGCGGTACTTCTGCTCCACGTACGGTCTGCCGAACAAGATGTTGTCTCTGAGCGTGGCGTTCTGGATCCAGGCCTGCTGCGGTACATAAGCCACGGATCCCTACGGGGGGAGACCAGCGTCAAACACAGCATTCTCCTGATGAAGACTGATCTGGAGATTAAATACACACCCGTATGGTGATCTGACCCTCCTGCTTCTCCATCTCTCCCAGCAGCGCGGACACGAGCGATGTCTTCCCACAGCCCACGTGGCCTACGACCGCCAGCAGAGAGCCCTGCGGCACCATCACATTAATGCTGCCGAAACATCACACAGGTTACTCAGCGCTGCTGTTAATCAATCACTGCCCCTTTAAGGGAAGCACTATTATTCTACAATCATTCTTAATCAGTCTTAAAACCTTAAGGATAGCTTTTACGTAACTGCTGTCTTCATTTGTTAACTTATTTTACATTTTATTTCCTTTTACTATTTGTATTCGTATTGTATTATATTTCATCATATTTATTTGGTCTTTTATTTAATGTCATATTATTTAATAAATGTTGTATTTATTTATTATATTTAATTTAGCTTATTTTCTTATTTTTTTGTATTATCTTCTCAGTTGATATTTTATTTTGTTTTATTTTTATATGTATTTGATTTATTATTTTATGAGGTTTTTTTTGTTTGTTTATTGTTTATTTACTTTATTTTTTTCTTAATTAATTTGTTTTACATTTTATTTAGCTTACTTAGTTTAATTTTCTTATTTTATATTTTCCCTTTTTTATTTTATTTATTTAGTTTTTTATTATTTTTCTTTTGTTTTGTTTATAGGTGGTTTATGCATTTTTGTACACATTTTTTGTACACAACACTTCTCACGTCCTCACATCTTTTGTTGTCTTGTTTCTCTTTGAGAAAGCAACTTCTAAAGGCAAAGTTCTTATTCCTGCTCTTTTTTTAATTTTTTTTTTTTTTAACATATCTCTCAATAACTGTGCACACGCACATATCCGTGTGAAAAGATGCATGCAAATTTTTTTACATAAATGTTGATGCATCAATTCGCTCACACTTTTTTCTAAAAGATCAAAATTTGAAACCACGCGTGTGTGAAATTCACTTAGAAACATGAAAAGTGTCAAGCTAGAATGCCTCTTATATTGCTTTTATAGTCCTAAAATTAGTATTTATGTATTTCAGAGGACTATAAATGACATTCTGCATAAATCTAGAACAGATTCAACATAGGAATGCTGTGTTGGTGCATGTTACATTACGTCCATATATGGAGACAGTGGGTGTGTATTATGCTAATTAGCATCTGCTGCACGCCCTCCCTTATTTAAGATCATTCAGATTGCATTAGTCCTGCTGTTGTGATCTTTTTTAAGCTCGTAAATAAGATCATCTGCACACATTATGATGAATGAGAGCCGGTGTTTTGTCAGTCTTACTTGTCAAGAGTTGCTTGGCCTTGTTTGGCCCAAGAGAACTTCCCGTTTATGACGCTCACGGCATATTCTGATGAGAGAAAGCATAAATCAGCTTTACAAGTGATGACTCATTTTGGAGGAATGGAAACTTGCAGACAGCAGAGATTTCACAATGACTCAGCGTGAGAATCTCCAGAGAACAAACAGGGATCGAGTTTGAATGTTTCAGCATGACGCTTCACTTCAAGAGCTCAGCTCCGTTACCTGAAGCATTGTTCCTTCTGTCCACGTTCTCGGGGTCGAGCTCGGCGTGACTCAGGAAATCCTGGATGCGTTTCAAAGACACGCTGGCCTGAAGAACGATCACACACACAAACAATCAGAAGTGAAACAGAACAGAACTGTTTACTCTGAAGGAGCATGATTCACTCCAGGAATATTATGCAATTCTCTGAAACAGACTAACCCTCTAAAGTAGGTCACTTCTGAACATTAGAAACATATAATGACTCTGCATTTGACTGAGCTCAAACTGTTTATTCAAACGGAGGAAAAATTATTTCTTGCTTTTTTTGTGACCAAGCAAAAGTTGTCAAAACTCTAAAATGCATGGTATCATCGATATACATACAATATATACATATATATGTTATTTACATATAAACTATATACATATAGTGTATATATATATTTATTAGTGCAGTCAAAGAATTAATCATGATTAATCGCATCTAAAATAAAACATACTGTTTACATAATGTGTGTATATTTATTATGTATATATAAAGACACAGATGCACGTGTATATATTTTATAATAATATTATGTTTATACATTAAATATATTTATATAGGATATACTGTAATTTACATAAATATATACATTCAAATACATTTCAATATTGTAGATTAGAATAGTGTGTCCTTATATAAACATAATAAATGTACATAGTACACACACGTATATATATATATATATATATATATATGCAAAAAAGCTTTTTTTTTTAATGCTTTGAATGCTTTTTAACTGACAGCACTATATATATATATATATGTATATATATATATTTATTTATTTATTTATTTATTTCAAATACGTTTTTCAATAAATAGCACTAATATATATAACAAATTAAGTTCAAATAATTTTAACTGGTAGAAAATGATTTTAAAAGTATGAAATTAAAACAGTATATCAATTATTAAAAATAAATTATAAAAATAATACATTACATGTAAAAAAGATTGACAACTTGAAATACATGACATTTATAATGATATACATACATAATCTTACCTCAAAAAGCAAAAATAATGTAATATGTATATATACATGTTTTCTGAAACTGAGTTAAATTCTTTTATTTTCTGATCAATTTATACATATTTTACTTAATTTATAATTATTTATTTATTTTCTGACAGCATTCTATAAATAAAAGCACACACATGTGTGCATGTATTGTTTTATTTAAAATCTTTTACCTTTTGACTACTTACAGTATGACATATTTATTGTATTGTTATTACATTCATTTAATATAACTTTGTAATTGAATTGAATTTAATTCTCTCTCTTTCTCTCTCTGTGTGACAGTTGCTGGCATAACCTATTTTTGGTACTTTTTGAAACTTTGGTAGTCACACAGGCTATATATGTATATATTCTGTAAATATGGATATGTAAATTAATTTTACAGCGCTATCAGTAGCGTCCATGACGTATCTCTAAAACTGGATTCAAGCTGTAATATTTGTGTAATATGAAGGAAGCAGAAGCTCACTTGAACGATGCTGCTGATGACCTGGGGAAGCATGTTCAGAGGGAACCTCAAGATGTTGAACAGAGACAGAGACACAAAGGCCTTCTCTGCATCCAAGACATGAGTCTCGTCCACAGTCACGTACACGGCGAATGTAGTCAGAGCCACCTGAACCAAGACAGATTTAGACTTCAGTCAGCGTTAAAAAACTCAAACAAAGGGCCGTGTTTACTGTGCACTTTGAGCTTATTAATCACATCGGTTAAAGTACTTTTGAAACATAAGCCTGCAACTAGATGCCTAGATAGGGATCTACCACATTATTAGGCATATCAAAGATAAGCACTTTGCATTTGCATCAGACACACGAAACCGTACAGAAAACAGTGAGTTACCATGAAGGGTGCGCTGGTCCAGGCCATGGTGGAGAGAGCGCTGAGATACGCCGTCTTACGCAGCACGTTCAGCTCCTTCTGCCGGATCTGCAGGATCTTCTCCTTGAAGGAGACTTCCCAGGCGTAGAGCTTTAGCACCTTGATACCGTTGAGAATCTCGTTCATCAGCTTGATCCGGTCGTCCTTATGCTTCATCTGCTCCACCTGTGCCGAACGATGTAACGAGAGATTATTCACATTATAAATTCAATTTTATTTTTATATTGTCAACTTTTTATTGAGTTAATGTTTTGTTGTTTTTGCAGTGCATTTCGGTCTTTTTATTAGTTTTGAGTTGAATACAAATCAAATTATATATCAAATATAAACTCAAATTAAAATTAAACATAAAAAAGAGAAATGTTCCCTTTGCATGTAATTTAAATTGTAATGTCGCCTCACAAATGCTGCCAAAAAATCTATATTATATAAGGTGGTCTCATACAAAAGTAAAGTAAATTAATGTAGTTTATTTTATTTTAGTTTAGTTTAGTTTAGTTTAGTTTAATATAATATAATATAATATAATATAATATAATATAATATAATATAATATAATATAATATAATTGTATTGTATTGTATTGTATTGTATTGTATTGTATTGTATTGTAATTTAATACTTAAATTTAACATTTTAATTTTCATACTTTCATTTTCTGCCAAAAAAAATTAAATTAAATTAAATTAAATTAAATTAAATTAAATTAAATTAAATTAAATTAAATTAAATTAAATTAAATTAAATTTTGAATAAAAATGCTTATTTTAGTTTCAGTTAAGTACATTCTGTAGTTAATAACAGATTAAAAAATTGGCAACTAGATGGATAAAAATAAGTTATCTATATATTTAATTTGATTTCATTTTATTTTATGTCAAGTAACCCAAATGTTTTAATGGTTTAAGTTAAAAATAATAATCATGATCATAACTGTTCAGCTTAATAAAATAACCAAAATATTCGTATTCAAACACTGAAATGTAATGCCGAGTTCCCTTTCATTCGGTTACTCCGAGTCACGTCCGTGACCGACGAATAGGAATCTCAGCGGTCGAAGCGAGATTTCTATTCTTCGGTCACCGACATGACGTCTCCGTTCCCTTCTTCAGGGAACAAGGGTTACATACGTAACTGAGACGTTATTAACATAGCATTGGCTAAATGTGAGTTTGGATGTTATTTTATTTCAGTGTAAAAAAAAAACCACAAAAAATGTTTTTTGTATTTTAATGAAGTACAGTATAAAAGGCCTGGTTTGATGTACAGAGAGAAAAGACTTCACACATGGTGTTTTGTTTCCAGTTAATTTGTGATCTGTCTCTTTAAGAGGAAATGATGGTTCGCTAGAAAAATATCATGTGAAATATAATTCTGACAAGCATGAACTGTGAAAACCTCAGAGCAGATTCAAACATTGATAAGCACAAAAACTCTAATGAAGAGAAGAGAGGCAAACCTGGTAAGTTCTGGTCTTCATGGCGATGAAAGCGTTGAATGGGATCAGCAGAACCATCACGGCCACACCAGCCAGAACCGACGCACCCAGTTTCTAAACACAACACAACACAGAAACCCCTCAAACTGAAATCTGTGTGCAGGGCCGGATTTACTGTACCTCTTTTCGTGACATAGACACATTTTTGGACCCCCCTTCCATATTAATATACCAGACCAAAAGGTTTTGGTTGTTTACCCTGTTGTAGATTTCATAAACATATTATATATCCCTCCATTGTGTTTGGGATGAGCAAGCTTAGGCACGAGCCTAGAATGCCTGTGCATAAATTCGGCCCTGTCTGTGTGTCTGTCTGACGTCTCTTCAATGACTCAATTCAATCTTTCAATTTTATCACAAGTCAAAACTGTATTTTCATTCATTTGTATTACTGTATTTTCATTCATTTTAACTGAAGTTTCTTTTGTCATTTTCATTACTTTTTTATTTTAATGTCTCTATACTTTTATTTATTGATTTAAGAACTAATTTATTCATAATAATAATTATTATTAACAATTAATTTATTTATGAATTTCTTTAGTTTTAGGTCTTCCAGTACCTCAATTTAAACTAAATAAAAATCTAGCATTTTCACTATTTTATATTAATTAATTATATTTATTTCAAGCATGGATTATTTTGTTCAAGCAACAAATATTTTTTTTTATTATTATTATAGAACAAAACCTGCCACACATTGTACAAGAGAAGCCTTCTCTATGAATATGATTATCATTTGAACAATAGAAGGTAGAGGAAGCATGTAAATGTATTGAAATGTGTGGGACTGTACCTGCCAGAGGAAGAAGAGTGCCAGTATGATCTGCAGCGGCGCTGACCACAGCATGTTCAGGAAAGTGGTGAGATCCATGAAGCGCTGGGCGTCCACAGACATCAGGTTCACCACCTCACCCACCGTCGACGAGCGCTTGGCCTCGTTCGTGATCGCTAGAGACTGCAGAGACACCACAAACACTCAGAAACGGCACAGTATGCGGAAAAAATACATAGCAAATCTGTAATTCTTCCACAAAACAGCATAAATGTAAAAATCATAATACAAAACAACGAACCGTTGCATTTACACTTTCTGATTTTATAAAGCTGTTTTATAATAATTCAATTTAAAGTGGCCAAAAAAGATTAGCGAGTAATAATAATAAGGCTGTAATGAAATGCCACACAACAAATCATTAAATCAATTTGCTGCAATAATAAAAAATATTAAAAAAAAATATATAAATAATTTCTCTGTAGTAGTCAAACATGTTTCCACAAGCCAGCATAGACTGCAAAAAATAAATAAATTAATTAATTAATTAATTAATTAAATCATTGTCACAATCTAAAAAAAAACAACAACTGATATTTTGATAATATTTTTATTTCTTAAAAAAGTAATAAATAGTAATATCTCTGTAGCTGTCAAACATGTTCCCACAACAAACATATACAGTAAAAATCATTATTTTCATTGTCACAATTTAATAATCACTAATAATTTCTTTATAATTCACTTTCAACTCTTTTTACTGAACCTGTCATTTCAAGTCGTTGAGTAATAAATGATAATAAATAATATCTTTACATCTGTCAAACAGGTTTAAACAAACTAGCACAGATTCTAAAAATATTAATTTTTATTTTTGCAATCCAAAAACAAGTAATAATTTCAAAATAATAGTCTCTATGTAGCTGTTAACATATGCAGTAAAATATACAGTAAAAAATCTTTTTTTTTCATTGCCACAATTCAATAACAATTAATAATTTCATTTATTACTCACTTTCAACTATTTGAATTTAAATTAGTTAGGAGATAAATGATAATAAATATATCTTTACAGTTAACAAACAGGTTTCCACAAACCAGCACAGATTCTATTCTGTTGCGATCCAAAAAAAAAAAAAAAACACTCTACTTTAATTTTTATTACATTTTTCAATATAAAATGGGTTGAAAAAGTTTTGGAGTAAATAATAATGCAATTTCTGTGGCTGACGAACATGTTTTCACAAACCAGTAAACATTGTAAAAATCATTCTTTTCATTGTCAAAATTCAATAATAAAGAATAATTTCATTTCTAATTCTAAAAACACTTTAGAATAGGTATCAAATAAAATATATGATGTATTTTGTCCTCAAAAGTTTCTACTAACCAGCATAAAATGCAAAAATATTTATTTTTAGACAAAAACTAATTTGATTTGAACTGGATTTTGCCATTCAATTTATTTGTTTTAGAAATAAAAAATAATATCTCTGTAGTTGTAGTGACCAAATTAATTCCAGGAATATGTCTGGCGACAGACAAACACACCCATGAGTTCATCTTGGTAAAAGTGCATGTGTGTTAACCCCTATCACACCCACACCACACCTAACTCAAATCCGTTTTCCATTCAATTCTTTTACTCATGTGGAGTATAGTAATAATTAGACGGCAAAATCACACAAAAGCTGAAGTTTATTTAAATGACCATCTGTCATCGTGACAGTGCAGTGCAGTGTCATGCTGAAATTAACATTAAAACACAGCTTCAGAAGTTAATATATTGTTTCATTTTTCTGCATATCTTAATTTTTATTGCTTTTTGAAATACTTGTTAAACTGAGAGTGCAAATAAAACACAAACAGTGCTTTCTAACTGCACTGTCACACAGAATCAGCACGTTGTGTGAGTAATTCAGCTATTACCTCAAAACATTCTTCTCAAAACACGCACAAGAAGGATTAATGCTTATGTTGTAAAAGTAACTCTTGCTTCTTCCAGTCACAGCAATATAGTCATAACAGAAATAACTCATGTAAGAGCAAGTATCTGTTGATATAAGCTCAAGTATCAGCGTTTAGACTTTTCCTTGGTTTTCTCTGAAATGTACCCTACGAACCCAACTACACTTATAATAATAAACGGTCAAACCTGTAATACTAGAGCAAGTTCATTTGAGTTTGGAAAGGTACTGCTAAAACCCTACTGTATACCTTGCTTTACAAAAAATAACCCTGCAACATTTTGCCATCATTTACACATGTGGTTCCTATCTGGAAGATCATTTCCGCCAATGAATAAACAATAAAAAGGCTCAAAAAAGTACATTTAAAAAATTTTTTTTTTTAAAAGATTCAGCTGGGAGAACATCTAGCAACTAATTAGGTTGATTGACATCAGGTCTGTAACATGATTAGCTGTAAAAGGGATGACTTATGCTGCGTTCACACCAGATGCGAATGAAGCGTTAAGCGCGAGTGATTTACATGTTGAGTCAATGCAAAGACGCGATTAGACATCCTGCGGCGCGAATTTTCGCCAAAGTTAATTTTTTTTAAACTCGAGCGTTTCGTGTGAATCACGCACGAATCGCGCCATTCGCTCTGCTTAATTCGCGTAAAACGCTTGAGTTAAAAATAAACTGAACTTTGCAGAAAATTCGCGCCGCGTTAACCAATCAGGAGGTTGCTCTAGTAGTGAGGTGATTACTAGCAAACGGAGGCAGAATTGTCACTGTATGTGGAGGAGCTCTACGACACATCTTCATACTTTAATAGAAACAGGAATAAAAAGGAAAACAATACTATATTCATTAAACCAAAGTTTGCCTATTAGATACACTCAAAACAAATTTTACTTCATGTTTAACCACCACAGAGACTGGAAGCGCCTGGCTGAAGCCCCTCCCATGACGCGAATTTCACGTGCGAATGAAGCGAGTAAACTCAAATTGTTCAAGCGTCCAACTACGCGCGATTTATTCGTCGCGTCTGGTGTGAACGTACCATTAGAGAGGCAGAGTTTCTCAGAAGTAAAGATCTGTCTCCAATCAGTGAAAGAGTGCGCAAAAAGATTGTGGAATACTTTATTAACAATGTTTCTCGATGTCAAATTGCAAATCCCATCATCTACAGTGTACAACATCATCAAACGATTGAGAGAAACTGTGTAAATCTCTGTGTTTGTGGGAAAAGACCTAAGATCTTTGTTGGATGCTCGTGGTCTTCAGGTCCTCAGACGACACTCATCACTCATCACATGATTCTGTCACTGATATTACTAAATGGGCCCAGGAATACTTCCACTGTTGGTAAACACAATCCTCCGAGACATCTGAAGATGCCAACTAAAGCTCTATCATGATAAAAGAAGCTGTATGTGAAGATGGTCCAGAAGCACTGTTGTGTCCTGTGAGTCAAGACTTAAAATGGACTGTCAAAGTGGAAAAGTGAGTCCAAATTTGACATTCTTGTTGTAAATCACGGACGTCGGCCTAAAGAAGAGGAAGACCTTCCAGTGTGATATCAGAGTTCAGTTCAAAAGCAGCATGTCTGATGGTATGGAGGTGTATAAGTGTATATGGTTTGAGCAGCTTTATGTTTTGGAATGCACTATTAAGGCGGAAAGGTGTATAAAGGTTTTAGAGCAACATATGCTCCCCTCCAGATAACGTCTATTTCATGCCTTGCGTATTTCAGCAGGACAATACTAAACCACACACTGCAGACATAACAACAGCATGGCATTGCAGTAGAAAAGTCTGGACAGTCCAGAACTTTCACCTATAGAGAACATTTAGCGCATAATTCAACGAAAAATACTTCAAAGACGACCTTGAACTCTTCAGCAGCTGGAAACCTACATCAGGCAAGAATGGGACCAAATTCCAGAAACTCATAACTTGGATGCCCAGACGTCTTTAAACTGTTTTACAAAAGAAGAACAGATGCTACATGATGGTATACATTCCCCCGACCCAACCTATTTTGAGACCTGTTGCAGGCGTCAAATTTGGAATGAGCTCAATTTGCACATAAAATTGCAAAATCAAAAAACGTTGTCATCCTTTACTCATGAAATATTGCACTATTTGAAAGAATTATGCATTTATTTCCTTGTTGTGTAACACAAAAGAAGGTATTTTGAAGAATGACAAGACTTTGGGAAAAACCTCAAAGCAAAGGCTCTTCTGGTCGGACACCAGTGAGACATGTGTCTAATGTGTACCTTTCTGTAAATGGCGCCGATGATCCCCGTGCGCAGCCTCATGCCTGTGACAAAGCAGTACTGAAAGTGCTGATGTAAGATGAGGGTCTGTAAGAGGGAAGTGCCGAACATCATGAACGCCAGCGAGTAACCCCACCACAGCGGAGAATCGGACTGTTTGGTGAAATCAATCAACATCCTGACAATGAAAGGAGAATCAGGTTAAAAACAGCAGACACTACCGTAACACTAAAGTAATGATGCTGAAAATGCTAGCAAGAAATTACATTTTAACAGAAATTCACATATTTCAGAATTAGCTGCATTTTTTATTCAATAAATGCTTCATTACTTTATACCTTTGACTATAAATGCATGATTCAAAATAGCAAAAAGGGCTGTAGAGAAACGTATTTGCATTCAGTTTGAATTGCAAAACACAGCCAGAGAGTGTGAAGAGAGCAAAACAACAGGCTTCAATGGAAAACAGCAGCATAAGAGATCATTTTTACACCAGCTTCCAGCTAATCAGCGTACTTCATGTCAACGAAATAAATCCATGCGTGTAATAACAGAGCAGCTATTGTGTCACTCATTAACAGACAAACAATTACAGCTGTTCAAACGGACTGACCGAATCAATCCCTTTAATATATAGATTATGAATCTAAATATCACCAGCTAATATTAATGAAACAGAAGCTTCACAACCCTGTGAATATTTACAGTAAATAACCAGTGTGTGCAAACGTCACGTACTGGCAGCTTTATTGTGATGTGAACCATATCACTCCCTTCCCTATCATAAAACCATAACTAATTCTGATTATATTGTTCCTCTCTTGCTGGGAATGATGCCGTGGCAGCTTCACCTGAGCAGCTGAGGGTTTACAAAGGTAATGAGATCCTGCAGCAGTTTGAAAGCGGAGCCGATGAGAAAGTAGGGCCCGAAGGCCCTGAGAAGAGCCCTCAGGAACGAAGGCTGGCCTGCTTCTTTCCGTTTGGACAGCAGAACCTCCTCTTCCTCTGGACTGGCGTTCATGTGGTTGGGTTCAGCTCCCGGGCCTGCCTTCTTAAACTCGGCCTGCTCCTTCACGCTCGGCTCACTGCACAGAAAAACAGGAACAGCTGATCTTCTGAGGCTGAGACTACTCGCCGAGGTCACGGGGTTGATTCCCGGTGAATACATGAATTGAACAAACGCACCGTTGAATGCAATGCAAGTCACTTTGGATGAAAGCATTTGTCAAATACATGAATGCAAATCGGGCTAGTTTTGGGAAATCAAAACACGTTTATACTTGAGAGTCTGCAAAAATAACACTTTTACAGCATCTGTAAAGGCTTGCTTGTGCAAAATATACCAGAACCCACCAGAACTCCATAATAGCTTAATAGATGCCACTGTATGTTTAATATATTAATTATGGACAAGCTACCAGTATTAAAAACAGAAGCTCATTACAACCCTGTGAACATTTAAACATTGTGGGGAGCGGCGGTCGCGGATGACAGGGGGGGACACCACCATGATGGGCGCCTGGGACGCTTTGAGCCACCATGGACTGTTCTCATTGTCAAAGACTGCAGGTGATGCATCTCCTATTCGCACCACTAAAGATCATAAAGCTTATCAAAACAATAGTTCAACTATACCCGGAAGAGATAAATGTCAACATCGTAAATGGTACACAAACCCAGCTGTTGTAAAAAATAAGAGGTGGAAAGTCTGTTAATCATTCCAAATTAATATGGGATTCCAAAATGAAACCTAGGGGCTAATCTGGGGGTCAGCTTAATATAAGAAGTCTTGGATCTGAATCAGATCAAATTCAGCATATGTTAACAGAATCAAATCTTGACTATATTAGCCTGTCTAAAACCTGGCTCCATGCAAATTCACCATCTGCAGCAGTTATGGTACCAGGCTATCAAATCTACAGACGAGACAGAGTGAGATCTAAGGGTGGTGGAGTTATGGTATATATAAAGGATGGTATTAAGTGTGAAGAGATAACTATGGCCAATTGTGATTTAGAACATATTGCTTTAAAAATGATCTTGTCACCTCAAATGTCGCTTAGCTTTATTGTAATCTATCGCCCTCCGAACTCCAAGATTGATTTTTATGAAAATTTACAAACTATTCTGGCAAACTGCAATTTTGATAAGGAAGTAATATTAATGGGGGATGTGAATGTAAATTGGGAAGATAGATTAGCCAGGAAAAATCAAATTAAAGGGCCAAGAAGAGTAACTCAGTCCACAAAAACTCTTGATTGATTTGATATTTAGTCGCTAAATATGCTTACAGGGTTATCTGACCACAATTTAGTCTTGGTGGCCAGAAAATTATCAAAAAAGAGATTTAGTGTTGGTTCTGTTAAAAAACAGGAATCTTTCAGAATACCTAATAAAGACCAGGAGATTTTCAAATATTCAGTAAATAGTTTTGACTGGGACTCCTTGTTAGCTGGAAAAGACGTAAATGAGGGAAGCAATCTACTTTCAAGTAAACTACAGTGTATTATTAAAGAATTTACCTGTAGGTTTACACACAGGAAAAAAAGAGGTAGCCTCCCTTAGATAACAACTGATGTCTTGGAAAAAAATGAAAGAGCGTGACCTTGCATTAAAGAGGGCCACTAAGACGAAAGTGTCTCATGACAAACAGCATTTTGTTATGCTATGGAATACGGTAACAAAAAAAGCTAGGGCAAGAGGTAACCCAAAGATAGTCTGGGACCAGCTGAAAATACTAATGGGGCAAAAAAAACAAACCAAGAAAATCTCTTGAACTAACTGTGGATGGGAATCTCATCACGGATCCAGCTGCTGTAACTGCAACATTTAATCAGTTTTTTTGTTGATTCGGTTGCAGCTACTGCTGAGGGTATCTGCTGAGATGTGCAAAGTCCTAACCATAGAACCTAGTTTCATTTTTAATTATGCGACTGAATCAAACACCGAATGTATATGGGATGGACACAACCATGCTGAAAAATGTTAGTCCAGCATTAATCAGTCCCGTCTCTAAAATCATTAATCAATCTATACGTCAAGCAGAGTTTCCTACCTCTTGGAAAACGGCCATTGTATCACCTATCTTTAAATCAGGAAATTCGCAATCTATTTCTAATTACAGACATATAAGCATTTTGCCGGTAATGATTCTTGAGAAATGGATATGTGATCAAGTCAAAGACCACTTAACAAATAGCACTTTTCAGCTTCATCCACTTCAATTCGGATTCAGATCCAATTGTTCAACTGGGTCGGCCAATAGTCATCTCATTGAGAAAATCAAGTCATTACTTGATAGCAATAACACTGTGGGTACTACTGGTTTACTGTAGATACAGTAAACCACCAGATCCTTCTGGCTAAATTATCCACCTTTCATTTTTCTGACAGCGTTTTAAAATGGATTCACTCTTATCTCTCTCAGCGCTCACAAACGGTTCGCATTGCGAATAACCAGTCTGAGTTACTTGATGTATCGACAAGTTGGTCCCAAACTAATTCAACCCTCTTGAAGCCTTTCCAGTCATTATATAAGCAGACAATCAAAGTATTTGATAAGAAACCAAAACATGTTCATCATTGTTCCCTTTTATTAAAACATAGTCTTCAATCAAGTATACGAGTGCCTGTCAGACATATAAAATCTTACATGTCCCCTGAGCGACATCTACAAGAGGAGTGTCGAGAGGTGATTGTATTATCCCACTTAGAAAAAGTGCTTTTAGTCAGTCAGCTTTCTCTGCTGCTCTTGCTTTTATCTCTTTCCTAAATCCTCTGCTGATGTTCTTTTCCGGGAACTCCACTGCGTCGGAGGACGCTAGGGGAACGCCTTTATGCGTGACGGCTCTGAATCTGCT
>JAUCMU010000029.1:449901-476975 GCA_032275025.1 Enteromius treurensis
AGCTGAGTATCATCAGCATAACAGTGAAAGCTAACACCATGTCTCCTGATAATGTCTCCCAAGGGTAACATGTAAAGTGTAAAAAGTAGCGGCCCCAGTACTGAGCCTTGAGGTACTCCATACTGCACTTGTGATCGATAATGAAACGTCCTCATTCACTGCTACAAACTGATAGCGGTCAGATAAGTATGATATGAACCATGCTTAAGCACTTCCACTAATATCAACAGAGTTTTCTAGTCTATTCAAGAAAATATCTAGTAAATATCTAAAATAATACTAGAACTACTCAGTCTGATTAGTGGATATGTGGATCATCTATTATTATTTTGGCAGCAATACAGTATGATTACATATGCATTAATTGTTTTCTCACTCAGACACAAAAAAACTGCAAAACAGGCCAATACAAAACCTAATACAAATGCAGCTATTTGCTACATTTCTAATGTAATGCTACAGAAATACATTAAAATTGTAAAAAATAAAAAGGGGGGGGGGGCTACTATCAAAACAATTATTTGTACCTGAACACCTACAGAGGGTTACACCTACTGTGATGTTAACATGCACGATGCAACTACTTTGAGCTCATTTTTGTTTTATACAGAAACTTTACAGAAACGATTGTGTAATGCTACCTTATGTTAGTGTTTTCAGTTTATTGTGTTACTAGTGACAAAGTGAGTTTGCTATTAAGCATGCCGCAAGCACCCAAAACTGAGCACAGTTAAGATGTATTTAATATTAATACAAGTTTAGGTAATAGGTGAAAGTGTTAATGTTATGGTGCTAGACTCACTCCAGAGTAACAAAACAAAACAGGCCCAAGAGAGACTGACTGACAGTATACAGAGAACCTGTTCACTTTAAAGGATGTACAGTAGATGAGTTTATTTCTTCATCAGATTTGGAGAAACGTAGCATTGCATCAGTGTCTCAGCAATGGTGAATGGGTGCCTTCTGAATGAGCGCTGATTAAAACATCACAATAATCCACGGCACTCCAGTCCATTAGTTCACATATAGATAAGCCAAAATCGGTGTATTTGTAAGAAACAAATACATCATTAAGACGTCTTTATCAAATATATGAGTGTATAATCCACAACGCTGTAGCTTTCTAAAACATCTAAAAACATTTTAGTTAATAGACATCTGGGATTCATTTTTGTCTGAACTACTTTTTTAATCGCAGAAGTCATTTATTACTACCCATAAAAGCAAAGGCACCTGCTCAGTGGTATTATTTAGGTGTTTGCCTGAATTGACGGCAGTGATAACATGGATTAATTCAAGCAGACTTTAAATATATCCAAGGCCAAAAGCGCCAAATTCGGTGCCAGTCACAGGACAATCCAGGCAAAATCCAGTAGGTCGCCAATGTAGCCTAAGAATTTCCAGGGAAAACAAGGGTCGAAAGAGGTGAGAGATTTGAAAAGAGCAGACCTTACCGATCCGGCTAAGAAATGTGTTGTGCCCTGGAATGAGTGACCTTACCTGACATTTCACACATGCCAGTGATTGCTTTAGCTCTCATTATAGTAACATTCAGTATAAACGATTCAGAGGTAATCCCTGATGGATTATCTGCTTTGTGCTCATTTGAAATTGGGACAGCAGCATGCTACAAGTAACTCCCACTGATCTCAGTTCAGTTCAATGTTCTGTTTAGCACTGAGAGGGATTTCACCTAAATATGACACATGAAATCAATGCCATAAATGATATATTATACCATGAAATAGTAACAACGTAGTAACAAGTTGCAAAGTAAAAGTGGCATCAGTTTATTGACAATAAGATAGTGGAACAATTTAATAGGCTGATAGACTGATAGATATACTTGTTTCATATCAGTTATCAGTCACTAAGTATTAGATATTTCATTATGAATACTATTTTTTATTTTATTTTAATGCTCATTTACAGTTGAATGAAAATGGTAAAGTCTCATAATGAATATTAATTGATGGCTGTTATGATGATGTTTTTTTAAAACAGTATTGTATAGAATTTTAAAATTTATATAAAATGTAGCGCTGTCAAATGATTAATTGCGATTATTGCCATTCAAAATAATAGTTTTTATTTACATTATATGTGTTCTGTGTATATTTATTATGTATATATGAATACACACATACATATATTTTGAAAATATTCACATTTATATATTTACATATTTATATTCTTATATTTTAGTATATATATATATATATATATAATATATATATAAACATGACATGTTTTTCTTTGCATGTGTTTGTATTTATACATACATAATAAATATACACATTATACACATATATATTACGTAAACAAAAACTTTTATTTTGGATGTGATTAATCATTTGACAGCATTAATAATAAATTAACAATAATTTTATAATTCATTTACATTTCTATATCTAAAATATCTTAAATATATATAAAATAATGCTCCGCAACTGCTAAAATATCTCCGGATTGGCTGAGATTGATTCCCATCCCCCTGTAGTTTCTACGATTTCGATTTCAGATATTTGACGCTTGCAACTGAGAACTTGGAAACATTTTCCCGCATTGCAACAGTTATCTCGGCTATAAAATAGCATTTTTTTACGGTAACAGCATAAGTTGTGGTTCATATTAACAGAGCTGTCTGCATTCTGCAATGGCTGCTGCAATGAATGAAGCTGTTCGAGGACATTTAAGGACACGAGCCGTATGCGCTATACACAGAACGTAGAGCAAGCAGGAGAAACAGAGATGAAAAAGGAGTGGGAATAGAAATGTGTTTCAGTGCATGTCTCATGCAAAAGAGCCGCATCAATGAGACGCCGCTGACACACACATACAGCGAGAGTCTGCCGTTACCTTACGTGACCCGCGGCTTCTGAGCAAAACTAATCTAAATCTGAGCGAGCACAATGAAATGAGCTGAATGCAGCCAGACAGCGGCGTCTCAGTCTATACAGTAAGACTAGCTATAGTCTAAAACCACTGCTGTACAGGATTCAAGAGAACAGCTAACATGCATGCTAAAAATGACCAAACAGTCTTTTATGAAGGATGCAGAGCAATGCAGTATTTGATTACAACCTTAAATACAGACTTTTATCAGTGAACTCTAATCAATGTGTGCATAATAGTAATAAAACAGTGATACCTCTACGTATAGAAATCTATACATTATACTTGATTATATCATAGAAATCTATGATATAATAAGAACAAATATTCTCAGCGTTTTATCAAATAAAAACAGCTAAATTTAAAAGAATGGACTATATATTTCACTAATAGTATGATCTTACAGTTAAAAACCTACAAAAGAACACCTGGAAATTACATTTGATTTAATAAGAATATTAAACGGAGAACATTTTGGACGTTTTCTGTTATGTTACAATAAATGCAGAATAATTTCACAACACAAGCATCAAGCTTCCTCTGTCTGTCAAGATCATTTTAGCCACAGGAAACTGACTCTTAAGACGACGTGATCATAGTTTAATAGATTAGACAGACATAAAACATATTGGATTTTTATATATATCACAATATAGATATGTTTACATGCAGTACTTTAAGCTTTTCTCTACAATGCATGGTGCAATAAAATGAATTATAATATTTGCTAATTTCCTGTTACATGTGAAATTGGTTGCTTGTCACGTGTTTATATTTATTTCACATGCAATGCATTTGCAAGACATTATTCATGTATTATCTGTTTTTGCAAATGAACTCTTGATATATGTATATTAAGAGTACACACACACATATATTTGTACAAAATATATATATATTTTTTTTTTTTATCGATATAATACATAATTATAAAATGTCATGGAAATATAGCTTTTTTAATATTGGCTTGTTCCAGGTCTGTTAAAACCTCTTGCAAGACTTTTTGTCTTATATTAGGTTGCTGTAAGGACAAGCACATTGCCTGTCTTGACCTTGAACTCAGTGACTGACATTTCTGAACGGAGGAACGTTTCAACCCTTTGCGTTTCTTCTTAACCTACATATTGTTTATCGTCTGTAATGCTGACTGACTGTACGGGCCCCTCGGAGAGTTTTAATGACCCCGAGAATAAGCCTTCGCTGTGTCTGTCCAGCTAACTAAGCCACGCACACGGATGCCATTACCTCCAATAACCTCGTAAACAACAGAAATTTCTCTCCAGAAGCTGCCTGACCCCGAATAAACCGACATGAGAGGTGAGCAAAATGTCACACCATATGGAGAAAAACATGCTCTTAATGTTAACTGAGGTGGCTGAAGGCTGACTCACTTCCCTGAATCACTTCTTTTGAACAGCTTAATTCAAAAGACCGATTCACTGCTTGTTTGTGATCACATGGTTCCTAGAATCCAACTTTGGGCTCTAAAATGTTCATTTAAAGTCAGACACATAGGCCTATAGTGCAATTTATTTCTATTTAATACAATTTCACGTATTAATTAAAAACATGACGCAGCTCATAACACAAAGTGTGAGGAATTTTAAACCTAAATATAACTGCTACAATAAGTATACCAATGTTTTTATACGTTTTATCTGTAATTTGTCTGTTTAAAGTATTAAAGTCGAACTGACAGTGATTCAAATACTCGATTCACCAATCGAACCCAAACCGATTCAGTCTTGTGAGTCACAGGCCATGATGTGAAGCAATTCATTAAAATGATTCAGTTCCGAAACATGATTCATTGTGATTATAACTTGCTTGTTTCATGCTGCAACACAGCGAAACAGTGACTTTATGATCATATCTCACACGTGAATGATAACACAACTAAAAGGGAACCTTCTGGCAAGTTCCTTACAGATTTATTTACATTCTACCCGTTTGAATAGAAGAATGATCATTCAAAGATATCTAGAAATTCTCAAAAGGTTGGCACAACAACATTATTTACATTATTCGAGAAACAGTTCAGTTGGAAGTCTATCTAATCATGCTTTTTGAAAAACGTTTTAATCCTCTTTTAAAAAACGTTTTTCTTGGTTACGTGAAGGTGAAACTTTGAACGGACGTTCTTTTAACGTTCCTTAAAGAACTTTGAGCGAACCTTGTCGATACATTAGCAGTTAGTTAGATCTTTGCTTTAAAAAAAATACTTTTTCCAAAACAAATTCACAATAATGTTAACATAATAATAACATTTTCATTAGCTACTTAGTGGACACATGAGCGGATTCGTAATTTTATTTATTACTTCTCACACTAAGTCACAGTAAATATAGAGGCGTTTATAACAAGAGCGTTACATTCGTTACGCATTGATTGTTACAAGGCGTCACTCCAGCGGCTGATGTAGTTTAATGAGTGTCAGTGAAACAGCGCTTCATAAGGTGCTAAACACACCCAAAGCTCGCGCTACGGATGTTTTTTACTATGCGAGAGTCGATGAGAACTTACCCAGAATGTCAGATTGCCGCATAAGTGCTTCATCGCTGTTTAACGTAGCTCTTCCTTATGCAAACAGACAGGAGGATGTGGCTGCTTTTCTTTGCTGCGCTTTTGTTCTTGCATGTAACTGAAAAAACACGCTCATACGCGCACATATAGACGAAACACACTGCATCGACGGACAGCGGATAATCTGTTATTAGTTGTATAGCCGGTTCCTAACCCTCCTCCCCCGGGGAGCGCGTTATGACGTCCGAAACTACACTCTCTTACCCCCCTCGGTTTGGTGTGCTTCGGAGCAGACGGCCACTCTAAGGTTGTCATGGCACGAGAGCCCCGCCCACTTTGTGCGTGGATCTGTCAGGCGCGCGCCCTCCACGGCCACACATGTCCACGTTCACCTACTGTAGTTATCTAAATAGCGATGTATAATTAAAGTAGATTCATTCTAACCATGTGTGATGGCATTTTAATGCAAAATGCACTAAGTCATCCACAAAATTAGTTTTTCTTCCTAGTTACCTACCAAGTCCCCACAATAGGTTTTGGTAACACTCCCTTAAAGATATGATTATGGGGTCATTATGGGAAAAGGTACTGTTTTTCAAAAAAGAAACTGTTTCAGAAAAGTTTTGAGACCAGATAACTTTGAATGAGCATTCTGTTTGTTTTTGAGAGAAACTCTCTGTTAGCTACCAGCTATCTAATTAAATAAAATAAGATTTTATAACGTTTAACATTTTAAATTCTTTGAAATTAGGAAGTATTAATGTTAAGATGAACCAACGATGTATGAATAATCTGCTTCTGTGAGTGTTTATGACTGCTAAATAGCATTTAACGAAGTGTTACTGGAAGAATGTTCATAACTTTGAGAGAGAACGTTTTGAGAAATTTCTGTATTATCTGTGTGTTGTCTGCTGGTTAGAAAATTATATCGTGGCTAACTATTCTCTGCCTCTAAACCTAAATATTTGCCTTTTTATGTATTACCTTTTTCTTGTGGAGCCATTGAAAGATTCCTCTCAGTGTGGTTGATTTGGTATTTTATGATGCTTGCATACATTGCAGGTGAAACCACACACATTTGCATTATTATGTCCCCCAGGAAGATAATAGTACTCACTAGACATTAATTTGCATTCATGCAAACTGTTCAGGCACATACATAGCATCCCATTCATATAGGATCTTTGCTGTCACGAATCTATCACAGCTGAACAGCATTTGGGGAGAGGGCTGTGTATGTTTTATAAAGGCTTGTAGTCCTCGCTGATAACAAGTGTTTACAGTAGAGCAGTCAATAAACAACGGAACTCATGAAAAACTGTAAGCTCATTGTGATCCAGCAGAGAGTGTAACTGAAGGACTGATTCTGATGAAGGAGATCTCATTATAGAGATCTGCACCAGAGCCAAGAGAACATGAGCACAGGCCTGTCTTCGAGATCCCAGGCCAGAATAACCATTCACATCCGCTGTTTATTACCTCCATTATAACATGCTTTCTGTTCATGTATGTCTCTAGCTCAATTTAATTAAGTGATGAGCGGTCAGGATCATTGCTGAAACATTAGACATTGCGTCTGCTCTGGAGTGATGCAGACCCTCTGAGTTGAGGGCAGCTTATTATGCTGCTCTTAAATAACATCAAGCACACTACAGCAAAGGCTAAAGCATTTGTTTCAAGGGTAAATGCTGCACAATTTAGTGAGACTGTTGAACAATGTAAAAAATGTTTTACATATTCTTTGTTTCTTGTATAAACACTGATGTTTCTGAATGTTGAGCGTCCTCTAATGGTGCAATAAAGAACTGCAGCAGCTGCTTGATTATCTGTGATCATAACGTAACAGGTAACTTAGCAGTAAATAGCATATGAAATATCTAGAAGGTAAAGATAATGGTAACTATGCATTTATGGGATTTTCATAGCTTCCATCTGTTTGTGAGACAATGCAACAACACTCAGATAAAATAGTTTTACACTGAAAATAATACAGATAAGGAGTCCATAATATTACTGTATGATAACACACATATATTATATATAAACAAAACAGTAATGTATGTCATTGATCATGAAACCTGTAGCTTGGTTAGTTTTTGAATGCCAGTATGTGTTCACTGACCACTAGATGGGACCCTTGCCCAGATTGATAACTGCCCAGACACTTACAGAGAGGTTTATTAGAAGACAGGAGTCACACTGATTCAGTTTATGCAGATTGCTGTGGTCGATTGGGGTTTACAGTTTGGGGTCTGTGGTTGTTGGTTTTGTTGTAGGTACGTTGCATAAAAGCGTTTGAGATTAGATAGACAGAAAGATGGATGGATGGATGGATAGATACATGAATGGATGGATAGAGAGATACATAAATGGATGGATGGATATATAGATGGAGGCTTGGATGGATGGATACATAGATGGAGGATTGCATGGATGGATAGAGTGATAGATAGATAGATGAATGGATGGATGGACACATGGATGAATGGATACACAGATGAATGCATGGATGCAGGGATGGATGGAAACATGGATGGATGCATGGTTGGATAGATAGATGGATGGATGGAAGGATAGATGGATGGATGATAAATGGATAAGTAGATGGATGCTTAAATGGATGGATACATAGATGGAGGCATAGATGAGTGGATGGATAGAAGGATACATGGATGAATGGATGGACAGATGGATGGATACCTAGATAGATTCTCAATTGGATAGATGGATGGATGCATAGATGGATGGATAAATGGATGGATGAATAACTAGATGGATGCTTGGTTGGATAGATGGATGGATGGATGGATGGATGAATGGATGGAAGGATAGATGGATGGATAGATGGATGGATGGATGGATGGATGATGGATAGATGGATAATAAATGGATACATAGATGGATGCTTAAATGGATGGATACATATGAAGGCGTAGATGAGGGGATGGATAGAGGGATAAATGGATGGATATCTAGATGGATGCTTGATTGGATGGTTGGGTAGGCGGAATGGATACATAATAGATAGAAAGATAGGTGGATGGATGGATGATAGTTGGATGCATGGATAGATGAATGAAAGGACCAATGGATGAAAGTGTTAAAAATGATCAAATTTGATGATAACATTATTATCAGTATTAGTTTCAGTAGTGAAAACCCTGGTTACTATGGTTTTTAAATGGTATTTATTACTGAGCCAAAGTTAAAAAGAAAAACAAAAAAAAGCACACACACATTTTTTCCGTCACACTGAAGAACCTCCCTTCGGCGCCGCTGCAGCATGTGTAGCTTGTCTCAATATCCAGTAAGTTGTCTGTGTAGACAACATTAGTAACCATCACAGGCACGCGCAGCATTTTTAACAGAGCTGACTCGGGAACGCGCCCACGATGCCCACAAGTGCTGCCCACGTAGACAGTTCCGCGCGTTTGAGACAGCAGCAAAAAGTTTTCTTCTGGGTGTCATTCTACCGCAGCATTGATTTGAAAAGTTCATTTTGCTTGTGGAGTGATGTCGGCCGGTTCTTAGCGGAGTATGATATGTGTGCTCATTTTAACGGACCCGTTACTTTGACGACACGAGCTCCGGACAGCTTTGGGAATGATGATCGGTAACGAGCGGAGCTCAAATTCATCCAAGCCGCCTCCTCCAGCCTCACCTGCGGCTTTACCGCTCAGTGCGTCCCGCAGAAGATTCTCCAGGGTCGGGAGGAAACACAGCAATGGATCCGTCCAGTGAGTTCACTTCTATTCAAAGTTCAGAAAGGACTAAAATTCATAAGCTGTCCTTTTGATATTATATTTATAGTTTACACGTTAGCTCAACAGATACAAGTACTGTCATAAGGGTTCATGTGTTTAGAGTAAATAGCTTTTAAGCCATTTAAAAAAACTAATGCAACGTATTTTCTCTATTTTATGCTATATTAAGTGAAATAAAATCTTGTTAACTTTTTATCCTACATTCAATGTTCAAATTCATCATTTTTTCTAAATGCCTTTTATGATTTTTACATTAGTCTAAAGACTTTAGAAACAGACTTTCAGTAATAAAACTGTTGTTGCTCAATCATGCATCAAGTACGTTACAAGAACGTTTTGGTAACGTTATCATTAAGTTATAATGTTAAATGTTATAAATGTTATAAAAAGTTAAATGCTGCTGCTGAATGTTGTCAGAAATTTTTATCTTAGTTATGTGAACATTAATGGAACATTCCATTTTATCGTTGTGGAAACATTTTTAGAACGTTCGTTGCGAATGTTACTTGAACGTTTTGAAACGTTAGTAGGTCAACTTTAAAGAAAACACTTCAGAAAAAGCATTCCGTAAGTGTTGTATGGCTTATGTTTTGAGCAAACGTTTTGAGAACGTTTTAGGACAAGACAATTTTGAATCTTTGTTACTGAAAGAACATTGTTTACAACATTAAACATTTCCAGAACGTTAGCCAAAGTTCTGATAATGTTTCCTGTAAGCAGGGATATGTTCTAAACAAAGTGTGAAATAAACATGGATTATTTAGAAATATGTTGTGTGAATAATATTCCTATCATTTACACAGGTTTCAATAATTCTGTGCTTTTTAATTAGAAATTGTTAAATAAGGAGATACAGTAACAGTGTAAGTAGAGAACTTAATACTAAATATGAGATTTTATGAGTGAAGGTAAATATCAGGATACTTTTTTTGTTCATCGTTGAATTACGTTATAAAGAGCAAAATTGGGTGTATTTATGATGCAAAATATGCTATGAAATTTGTAAAAAAATATTTATTTATGTTAAAATACAAAATATATATTTTTTCATTCTTTTATTTAAAATCTGCCCATTATATTTCACATAGTTTGAGGTGGTAATAACACTGCATTATTAAAAAATAACTATTGATGGTTGCTTTCTTGGCATCAAATACTTTTACCATCCTTTGCACACTAGTTTTATTCCTTATAGTTGAATAATGGTTCTTTAGCTTAAAAAATGTTCTTCATCCTAAAACTGATTCCATGGACTGAGTCCATGGTAGAACTGTTCATGTGTTTTTCAAAAACAACACCAACAAACAAACAAATGCTTCCTTTTTTTTGCACCATTGGACACTGCTAGTGGAAATATTAAATGAGTTATAGTTTTAGAATATTTTATTTAGGGCCAATAGCTGAGGAAACACATGCACAGTACTCCAGACGCAATTAGTGAAGGCTGAAAAGGAGCTTTTGTGCCACTGCTACTGAAATAAACTGATTATTGGATTGGACCAAATCCCCCAAGTATTATGCAGAGTTGTTTTTTTGTCTCTTTGTTCATTTTGTGTTCATTATCTGGGTGCAGTTGAGCGATGATCAGCCAGACTGAAGCCATGTAGGTTTGCGACTACAGTCCAGTGGAGAACAGAGCAATCATTCTGGTTCCTCTTCCAGGTCCAGCTCATCCAGCGGCACGGCCAGATCAACGGAGAGCGTGGGAATCCGGCAGCCAGCGAAGAACAAGATTCGGCGTCACCAGCACCGCCTGTCGGCAGTGTTCGGCCGCGGGCCCAAAGGAGGCTCTGGAGAGATGACCGCTGCGGGAGAAGAGGCGCTGGCCACAGACGACCCCTCAGAATTGTCCAATCACATCACGGCTCCAGGCATTCTAAAGATTTTTGGCACTGAGATCTGTGAAGGAGCCAACTATAAGAGCGTACTGGCCACAACACGCTCCAGCGCCAGAGAGCTGGTTAAAGAGGCACTCGCCAGGTGAGGGCCGAGAATAATGACACTGATTTTGCTGCTATTTTTAGTATTATCTTTAACCTGTTAATTGTCACCCCCCTTTTTTGAGTTTAGACATGAAAATGCATGGTACCACTTTATTTCGATAGTCCACTTCAGACATTCTACTTACTGTAAGTAACTTTGCTACTACATGCAGTCATTGTAGTATTAGTAGACTGTGCGCTCAATATCTTCTAATACTTTATTTTGATGGGTTCACAACATACATACTGACTATCAGAAACCTCGTAAGTATATTCTACTAACCCCAAACCTAACCTAACAGTCTGACATATAGTAGACATTTAGCTGCAAATAGATGAGAACTAATTGACATGCAGTTGACATGTAGTAAGCTATAGTAGTAAAATATCTAGAGTATTGAAATAAAGTATAACCATATGCACTATCCAAACCTTAATCGGATCCTCGTATGCAAGACGTGGCAAAGCTAACCCCCACGATGATGTGGAATCCTACCTCCAAATGTTTGCGACTACAACGACCACTGAGGGTTGGCCTCAAGAAGACTGGGAACGAGCGCGGGCTCCTCTGCTAACGGGTGAAGCTCAACGTGCCTGTTTTTTGCTTTCCCAGGTGGCTGCTGATTGCTGACCATTTGGGGTTTTCAGCGATATGTGCAGCTGCTTCGGCTGCTTCACCGGCTGCTTCATTCCCTTCCCTGATCTCACTGACAGGCGGTTGGTATGAGCAATCCCAATACCATTCAGGAACTCACCGAGGCCATCAAGCCGGGGTTACCCTGCAGGGTGGACCACTCCAGCACCCCGTCCTTCTGGCCTCGGACAGCGGGAGAGATGGTGATGGGAGGGTGCTCATTCGCAAAAGGAACAAAGCATTGCTGAACTGAAGTCCGAGTCATCAAGGGCAAGGACACTCAGCCTGGTCCCCATCCTCTTGCACACTTTGTGGTCCAAAATGGCCTGCTGTATTGTGTTGCTCAGAGAAGGGGGGAGGTGCTCCGCACAAAGACGGAACTTCCCCGTCTTGGAACTGGCCCATTCACACCCAATAGCAGGTCATCTCGGGGCAGAAAATACCACCCAAGGGGTTTGTGGCTATTTCCACCAGCCGGGCCTGGAGGCCGAAGTAAAAAACTTCTGTCAAGCCTCCCCTACCTGCCAAGTGACCTCCCCCAGGAAACCACCCCCAGTCCGCTGATCCTGTTACCCATTATCGAGGTGCCTTGTGGGGCCGTTGCCTAAGTCTGCCCAGGGGCATTAACACATCCTTGGGATTTTCGACTATGCCACCTGGTATCCAGAGGCAGTTCCCCTCCGTAAAGCCACTGCGAAAGCTATCGCCCAGGAGCTGTTCCTGCTCTTCAGCCGAGTCGGCATTCCAGCAGAGATCCTGACCAATTAGGGTACCCCCTTCTTGTCCCGGCTAATGGCTGACTCTGCAGCCTGTTGCTGGTGAAGCAGTTGAGGATCACTGTCTATCATCCTCAGATGGACGGGCTCTCCGAACGCTTTAATCAAATGCTGAAACAGATGTTCTGACAGGTAGTCGCGGAAGACAAGCACGACTGGGACCTCATGCTGCCCTATGTCCTCTTCGGCGTCCGGTAAGTTCCACAGACCTCCACTGGCTTTACCCCATTTGAGCTCGTCTTGGGTTGGCAACCCTGCGGCCTCCTGGACATGGCTGCCAGCCTGCAGCCCGTCGCTCTGTAGTAGAACACCTGAGGCAGAGGAGGGAAACGATCAACCGCGTCATGCCACTAGTCCGGGAATACCTGGTGAAAGCGCAGCAGGCCCACCAGTGCCACTACAACCGGGCAGCCCAACCACGGGAATTCCAGCCCAGAGACTGAGTCATGGTCCTAGTCCCCAATTCTGCCTGGCCACCTAGCAAGGACCCTGCAATGTACTAGAGAAGCTTGGGCTTGTTACCTGCCATGTCCGTCAGCCAGTACGGAGGAGAGCTGACCAGCTGGACCACATCAATCTGCTGAAGAAATGGGTCGGGACTAGAGACCCGCTTGCAGCCCCTGCCACCTCTGATCCGTGGTTGTGGACATCAATCCTCATCTCTTGGCTGCCTGAAGGGGGGTCAGTCAGTTCTTTGATGTGTTCTCTCTTCTCCCTGGGCAGACCACCGTTCTCCAGCATGACGTCCGGACACCACCAGGAGTTATCGTACGGCAACGGCCCTACTACATCCCTGAGGATTGTCAGCAGGCTATCGAGGAGGATGTGCAGCAGATGCTAAAGTAAGGGGGGACTGAGCCATCACGCAGCCCGTGGTCCCAGCCCGATCGTGATGGTTCCGAAACCAGGTGGCACCCTCCTTTTCTGAAATGACTTCCGGCACCTCAACAAAGTGTTTGACAGCTATCCCATGCCTCGGGTGGATAAGCTGCTGGACTGCCTGGGATGGGCCTGATACATCTCAACGCTGGACCTCGGCCAAAGGCTATTGGCAGGTACCCCGTACTAAATATGCAAAACCAAAGACTGTTTTCCCAAGACGTTTTATACAGCTGAGGACCAACCAGCCCCACAGGAGCACTTCACAGACCCACTGCATCACGAGGAAGAGAGCACGCCACTCACCGAAGCACCGACCTCAACACTTTTGTTCACCTACTTTGTAAATAAACCCACCCTCTGGGGTATTTATTTTAAAGCTCTCCTTGTCGTGTGATTCTTCACCCATGACACTACTACTACTCTAATGACTGCTAGTTGACATGTAGTTACAAAGTTACTTATTTTTGATAGAATGCCTAAAGCAGACTATCAAAATAAATTTTTACCAAAAAGTCATGTTTTTTAGTACATTCTTATAACTTTAAGCATGTTTAGAGAAAGCATTTGGCGATCAACATTCTCTAAGCATCCTCATACTGTTACTTTTACTTGATGAACATTCTAATGTTTTTATAACGTTTAAATAATTTAAATATTAATCACTGTAATGAAATGGATATTTAATGTTCTCACGATGTTAAAAATGAAGGATCAATTAATGTTAATGGTAATTTTGTGGGTTAAAATAAAATTAATATAATGATTTAGCCAACATTTAGTAACGTTTATACAACATTATGATCACCACAAAAAAACTGCCTGTTAAGAAGAATAACGTTGCATTGTCTAAGTTCAAAAAGGTTTTAATCACTGTATTCAAACTTTCAAGGGATACCTAATTTATGATGATTACTAAAATATGTAAGAGGGAAAATGCACCTAGTGTCCAAATATCAACAGATAATAAAAGGCAGGGTAAAAGCTAAAAAGCTTACATTGCAATAAATGTAAGTAAATGTAGTTCAAATATATTCTGGGTTGTGTTAAATAATATTTAAATGTAAATAATGTTATTAAAAATTAATATAAAGATTTATAATGTGGTTGCTATTTGATCAAAAACTCCAGATGATTTTCTAAAGGGTTTGGATTTAAGTAACTGCACAAAACGGCCTTTGTGCACATTGGTTGAAGTCCATTGTAACGGCATGAGAAGTTTTCATACCAAATGTCTCGGTTGGTTTGGAGAAGTTGAAATTCAAGGCAAAATGAATTCCTTAGTGAAGCCACTTTGGATCGAATGCTGCGTCAGCTCTCAGATACTGAATCTCTCCATTCTTTCACAGTTCTGCAGCTAGAGTGTGTGCCTGCTTTTCTACGTTTATAATGTTTTACTGTAACTGTTTTTAACACAGATATGTTTCTTTAGCAGCAAATCAGCATATTAGAGTGATTTATGAAGGATCATGTGACCCTGAAGACTGTAATGTAATGATGCTGAAAACTCAGCTTTGATCACAGTAATAACATAGAATTCACATAGAAAACAGTTTAGACTATATTTGATTAAATAAATACAGCTTTGCTGAGCGGATCAGAGTTCTTTGAAAAACATTAAGGTATCCAAGTGATCCAAGTGGACTCTTGTACAGTGGTATGAATATATAAATGCTATTATTTCGTGCGTATCAGTTATTCAGCTGTTTGTATTTATCTCAGATACTCCCTGAGCAAAGAAGACGCTGATGACTATGTGTTATGTGACGTGATCGGCTGTATTGGAAACCAGTGCTGGAGGACTGAATGTGTTCGTGTGGTGGGAGACAACGAGAAACCGCTGCTGCTGCAATCGCTCTGGAAACCCAAAGAAGGATTCGCTCGACGCTTTGAGATCCAGCGCAAAACCACTGTAGAAGAAAACAACTCTAAAGACCAGGACACTGTGACCGCTGGTATCCCTCGACATGACAATCACATTTGCATTAAAGATTTTATTTATACACTGCAAAAATGGCTTATCTTGCTTCAAGCCACAATATAAAAAATGTCTTAATTCAAGATGCTTAAGATATTTACTCTTGTTTCGAGGAGGTTAAAAAATCTCAATGAAGTTCATTTTGGGGTAAGTAAAATACCCCACTTTACTTTACCCCACTGGCAGATATTTTTATTTGTTTTAAGCAAAATGCACTTAATTGAGATTTTTTGTAGTTTATTCCTCCAAAGTTCTGGTTATGCCTGTTCTAAAGCCCAAACTATTAGCACAAGTATTAATCTTCTGAAATTTAATTGGCATTTTTTTCATAAATCAATTTGGTTTCCTGAACTTGAAAACCTCCTATTGACTCATTTAAAAAAAAAAATTTAACTCACAAATGTTGTGATGTTTTTATCATTATTTATTTATTTGGACTCTCATTCTGAGGGCACCCATTCTCGGCAGAGCACCCATTGGTGTGAGCAAGTGATGCAATGCTACATTTCTCCAAATCTGATGCAGAAACAAACTGAGGGTGAATCCTTTGTTGGCTGACCTATTCCTTTAACACCTTCCCCAGGTATAAACGCACAGGCACGTAAGCTGCAGAAGACACGCTGCAGAGGGAAGTCCGTGCCGCTGGACGTATGTGTGAGTGAGGACGGCAGACTCAATCTGTTTAAGAGTCTCAGTGACACAGATCTGACAGCTGAAGCTCAAAGCACCTGTATGGAGCGAACGCAGGAGGAGGATCCAGAGGCCGACAAAGCAACGCAGTGTCCTGCTAATGAACGTGAGGAGACGGAGAGCAGCGATGACAGCGCCTCACAGTATTCCATTCACCCGCCTCTGGACTTCCCATACTTCCTGCTCCTGCAGGGCTTCAGTTACAGACAGGTAGGACAGACTCACACTATATCTCTGGCTCACTTCACCGGGGCCTCTGTCTTTCCTCCCACCCACCCATCAAACACACGCCACACTATTTCTGGAATTCAGTGGCATGAAGTTGTTATCAGTGCAGCATATTTTGGCTTGAGAGAGTCAATTTACTGATCTATCCGATTTACTATTTAACCTCAGAGCTTTCAAACTACAACCACCAAACCAAACTTTTAGACTGTTTCTATTTCGAACTGAGCTGACTCACACAACCAGCTTTGTCACATGATCGATGATCGAAACTACAAAAAACTGCAAAATCACAAACTGCCTCCGAAACTTTTGTTCATCGTAAACATTTTTTAAACAGGTTTAATTTTCTGTGTTTTCATATCCGTAGAATGCACTTTGATTAGAACAGATGACAAATACGGAAAATAAAAAAAACATGGACATTTTCAACTCAGTGTGCGCTTTTTTGTGTGTATTCGTTATCCTTTCTTATTACACGGCTCTCTGGAATGCTTGATTCTGATTGGTCAGTTGATACATTTGCAGGTTCGTTCTTTTCAGATAATAACGCATAGCTGGTACTACTTATATGCATTATCCCTTACCTATTAAAATGCTTGCTTTGGATGCAAAAACGTCAACGATCAAACCTGATCGGAATTTATTTATGACAATAATTCGCTTTGTAAGTCAGCTTGTAAGTCGCTTTGGATAAAAGTGCAAATGTAGGACGGACGAATGTTTCGGAAGCAGTGTATAAATGTGATCGCCACAATGTGAGCTCTTATTTTTTATCATATGAAAAGCTTGGACGAGAATTTCTGACTCGGTGTGCAAAAACCTTAAGACTTGGAAAGTGTTTCAGCTGTCTGAATATCACAGCATGCTAAATCATGCTAGCAACATAATAAATCATGCCAATAACTTGTTCATTACTGTATGCTAAAACATTCAAGCATGCTAATAATGTTAGAGACATGCTAGCAACATGCTAATCATGCAAAAATGCCAACAACCTCATAATTATGTTAGAAACATGCTAGCAATGTTGATTAATGTAAATCATGTTTTTAGCATGCTAGTCATGCGTGCTAACAACATGTTTTTCATGCCATAAACATGTTAACAGCGTGCTAGATCATTACTAGCATATTGGCTGTTTATTAGTCCTCATGGAGTACATACCACCATAATTTGACATGATGTTATATTTTGTGTATCAACAATTATACGTTTGATTTGTATTCTGTGGCAGAAATGGGCTTCCATACAAATCTAATTTAAAAGGACTATTATTATAATTTTATTTAGCACCAGATTTATGACTTTCTTTCACCTGCACTGAAAAATGTGGTCTCCAGTACTCTAATTTTCTACTGTGTGTGGGACACTTTTTAGGTAAATAGAAAAAGAATTTAATCTAATTGTCTTTAATAAGTACTTGGAGTGTAGCCTGCTTTAAATCTTAAAAGTATATTTTAAAACAACTGTACATGCAGGCAATAAGATTCATGAAATAAAAGGCCACTTAAGTTATTAAAGAGAGACTTTTTTATGATTGCTTCTTAATACACTAATGCATAGTTTTGATAATGATTAGTTGTGCTTTGAAGAAGTACACTTTGTTTGATGTACTGACTAACATTATAAAGCCTGTGTAAAATAACTGGTCACAATTTAAGCTATTTAGTATTAAATTAAAGTTAATACTTTTAAATGAACTAAATTACAAATTAAATAATCAAATAAATTATTGCAATTCATTACATGCAAGTTTCAATGGAGGTATATTTTAGTTAATCATAAATTCTCCGCATTCAGCAGTTAATAACATATAAAGATGTATTATGCACTATACACACTTACGTTCAGCTAATAGCATTTAATATTCATTTAAACTATTATTTATTTTCATTTAATAATATTACATGAATTTAAGTCTCTGAAAACTTATCCTTTCAAAGACATTTGGACACTTCAGCGTGATGCTTTATGTTTTTAGACATGAACCAGTGATGTTAAACTACAGAATTACAGGGATTTTCACTCACTTTGTTTGTTTTAGGAAAATAATTCAGTTTGTGATCAGAATTGACAATCTTACAATCACAGAGATTCACTCCCTCTACACTGAATAATACAACACAGGTGACGTCAATGAACCATGGAAAAAAATGATCCCACATCCCTTCGATGCCATTGGAAAATAACAGAGTGTGCCAAACAGAGGAAAAATGGCATGAAAAATGAATGTGTATGCAAAAACAGGCTTAGTGTTCACGCTGGACCGGAAGTGGAGTGTCGAAAGCAGAGCGTCCGAAGGGTGGACACACTTCCTGTCAGATTAGCTGTGTGTGATGACAACCGTAAATGATCAAACACACACGTGTGCACATACAGTACACTGTATACACCCTTCTAGAAGAGAGCCAGCCTGTCCCTGGGAAACAAACCTTGGCATTGATTGTGCCATGCTGTGGATATTACTATTATTAATGTAATAGTAAATGTAAAAATATACTATAATGTAAAAATAATATTATATATAAAAATAAATCATATTTTGATCTCAGTAAGCAATTTATTATTACAACATGTAATAGTACACTGTAAAAAGGTTTTCATTATTATTTATAATGCATTGTTATTATTGTTGATTATAGCTATTTAAAAAAATATATATATATATATATATATATATTATTCTAAATGGTTTTTTTTAATAATATTTGTCCATTTTTTCAGATTGAGATTCATACACCAAAATCAAAATAATGACAAAATAGCTTTAAAAACAGTTCTTAACAATGCATATTACTAATCAAAAATTATGTTTTAATATATTTATGGCAGGAAATGTACAAAATATCTTCATGGAACATGATATTTAATATCTTCATGATTTTAGCATTAAAAAGAAAGACAATTTTGACCCATGCAATATATTTTTAGCTATTGCTACAAATATACCCCAGCGACTTAAGATTGGATTTATGCTCCAGGGTCACATATATTTTAAGTTTCTGCATTTATTTAACATTTCACTCAGATTAACATTTTTTAATTGTTATTTTATTTATATTCAGTTTTAATTTCCCTTAATTACTAAAACTAAAGTGGTGTATCACTATACAGGCCATAACTTATTATTTTTAAAAAAAAATTATTTTTAATTATTCATTTATTTACAAGTTTTTTTAAGGCATTTAAACCAAAGATTTTAGTTAACTAATGCATGTCAAAGACTAAGAATTGTTCTCTTGTTTGTGGTTTGTTCAATTGAGAGTTCCTAAAATGACATATATTGTGTTAGAAAAGTGGATCAAATCCAAACCATTACAGTTTCTCGTCACGTTGATCTTCCCAAAACATCTAGAACTTTATATATTTCCTTCCCTCCTCAGGACTTTGTCATCTATGCGCTGATCAATAGCTGTACAGTATTCGGACGTCACGTTAAAGAACCTCGCAGTGAGACTGAGAGCGACGTGGATTGCGTGAATCTCTGGGCTCCTGATCTTCTGCCTGCTCACTGCAGCGTCCGGCGTCTGGAGACCGAGACTCGACTGAAACCCCTCGACACGGCCAAGGTCAAGCGCAACGGAGCCGTGATCAAACACGAGACGGAGCTGCAGTCAGAAGACCTCATCGCGCTGGGAGATCATTACCTCTTCATGTATAAAGACCCCAGCTGTCCAAAGGTCGCGACCCCTGCTGAGGTCAGTCAGATGAGCAGACGGCCAGCTCTCTGTAGATTGTGCGTGAGGGCGAGAGCCTGCTTCAGAGACACGGACGGAGCGGAGCTGCTTCTGCCGTATGAGGTGGAGCATGAGTCCAGGGTCCTGAAGGAGATCTTCAGCGTGGTGGAGCGGGATCCGGCCGCACACAAACTGACCGCCGCCTTCCTGCTGTGTTTGTGTCTCCAGCAGTCCGCCATTCACTTCTCAATGTCTGATCTCCGGCGGCTGCTGCTAAAGACGGCCAGCCAGCTGCAGGCCATAGTATGGGTGAGTCTACCGAGTCATTTCATTTCAAACCAGTCTTTCGGTCACTGTTTGGATTTACCATAATGCTGAGAGGAAATGCAACCACAATATAACCAGAATATGATTAAAGGGACGGTGCACCCAAAAATGCACATTCTGTTATAGTTTGCTGCTCACCCGCATGTTGTTGCAAAAAATGTTTGAACACAAAAAATGATATTCTGAAGGATAATTGTAACCAAACAGCTGACGACTGACTTCCATAATGTGGAAAAAAGACAATGGAAGTCAGCAGCTGTTTGGCTCTTCAAAAATCTTCTTTTGTGTCCAACAGAAGAAAGAACTGAATGAATGAGTACATCTCTGCTGAATATATTTTTAGGCAATGATTTTCAGTCCAGGTAGTTTTTAAAAACTGAAATATATGTAGAAGCATTAAAAATGATGCAAGGCATCTTAGGAGTATATGACTTTATCCTTTCAGACAAATTCAACTGGAGTTATTTTATAACTTTTTCTGGCTCTTCCAAGCTTTCTAATGGCACTGGTCTGGTGTTTTTCTTCATCAGTCCAAAAGAAGTGCAATAAAGCGCATCTATCTGTAATAAAACATGCCTCACATGGCTCTGGGGGGTGAATAAAGGCCTCCTGTAGCGAATCAGTGCGTTTTTGTATGAAAAATATCCATATTCAAAATGTTATAAACACTTTCTTCTAACTTCTGCTAACTGTCCTATGTGCAAACCGTTTGTTTACCTCACTTTAGCAAAGGAAAATCTGTCTGGTCTTGGCTTATATTGAAATGCTCCAACATTTTTCTTTACAAATTCTTATTTTGTGCTTCGGATTAATGACTGGCATGTTTTATTATGGATTATTTTTCGACTGTAGCTGTGAATACTTCCTAAATCAATCACTGTTTTAAAGGGTTGATCCAACCCAAAATGAAAATCGTGTCATTAATCTTGATGTAAAACTGGACTCGAACCTGAAATTTGATGCTCAGATTAGTGCAGTTGTTAAAGCAAGCTTTTTTTCAACTGAGACAACTGATTGAGTAAACGATGACAGAATTTTCATTTTTGGGTGACGTGGTCCTTTAAATGCTTTTAACTGCATGGAAAACAGGCTTCCAATGTTCTGGGTAAGATAGAAAGTAGATTTAGAGTGTGAATGACAGTATTTGAATAGCTTTGCAGCCATGTTTAGTCCATTTTTAGTGTTTTGCATCATAACTGTACTTTATCTTTTATTCTGTAATGCAGGAAAAGGCAAAGGAACTTGCAGCTTTGCAGCCTGAAATGTAAGAGCAGGAACTAATTTCTCATCATTTCATAACCAGAGGAATTCAAATTCAATGTGTTAGAGACGGCGTACATTAAAACCAGATTTTCCTCGCTCTCCTGACGCAAGCAGAAATGAGTCAGACGCGGCAGACTGTGCTTCTGGCGCTGACAGACTGATTCGGGGCCTGGAGCCGCTGGTACTCTGGATGTCCAACTCCGTCCAGATCCTTCACTTCATCCACCAGGAGGTTCCTCGTCTGCTGCATGGAGTCTCTCAGGAGGAGGAGGAGGAGGAGGAAGACTGCATCGGTAAATCAGTCAGTGCTGATGTGAATAACATGATATACAGGTTTGTGTTCAGATTCAGTATTTTCTGCGTGTCTGTGGTGATATTGTAGCGGTGCTGGAGCTGCGGCTCTCCTCAGTGCGCTCGGCCAGTGAAGAGGCCATGACGGTGCTGGAGGAGGTCCTGATGTTCACCTTCCAGCAGTGTGTCTACTATCTCACCAAGGTCAGGCCTTCTGCGTGCTTAAACAGAGGTTTCGTCCAAAAATAATCATTCTGTCATCAGTTATTCGCAAGCTGTTTGACTTCATTTTTTTCCGTAGAAGAAAGATTTTCTATTATTTTGTTTTAGTACACCATTTTAACATTTGAACTTAAGTTAAGTTATAGATTTGAGAATGTTTTGTTTTTGTTCGTTTGAACTGGTCTCTATTATTTGTATTGTTATTTTTTCGGTTTCAGTTATTATAGTACATCAGTTTAACAGTTGAACTTAATTTAAGTTAGTTTTGGGAATGTGTGTCTGTGTGTTTGTTTGACATTATTACTAGTCTCTATTATTTGTAGTATTTTTTTCAGTTTCTGTTATTTTTATATATTAATTTAACAATTGATACGTTTATACATCAATTTCTACATAAGCAGTACCTGTGACCAGTAATATTATATATATATATATATATATATATATATATATATGAATATAATATTTATTTTATTTTAGTTATTAGTTATTTTGGTATATCAGTTTACCACAAAGAGCACAGACCAGTGTTATTTTAGTATAATGAGGTAATATTTTTCATTGCTATTCTGAATTTTATTTTTTCATTTAAACTTTAGTTAAAGTTTTAGTGTTTTTTGTGATTTTTATGTATGCTTTATATATATATATAACATAGTATAAATAGTATGTGTAATTTTTATTTATTTTAGCACAAAAGACATTTGCAGGGCAGAACTTGGTCCTTTGCATTGAGTTGCTGACTGGATGTTAAGATCTGGGCGTGGCTTCCATCATGTATGCAGATGAGGAATGAGCATGCTGGGGCGGAGCTTAAGAGCACTGTATTAAAGGTGCTCTATGCAATCTTGCAAACACTATGGGTACAGGATGTGCACCAAAAAACAAACTTCGGCCAACCAATCGGCAAGAAGAGGTGGGTTTAACGCGCATTAAACACCAACTCTTCTTGCCGATTGTTTGGCCGAAGTTTGTTTTTGGTGTTGTGCCCATACTGTTTGTTTTGGGATTGCAGCCTCTGTGTTGTCTTTCAAGACCGGGTTTTTTCCCAATGTATTCAGAGAACAGACAGCAAGACGATCAAGGGGTGATGCCTACCGTTTGAGATAAAAATGAAATCGAGCTAAAATTCTGCAACATCGCATAGAGCACCTTTAATGGAAACATTTAGCATTTGATCCCAGAGAGAAGGTTTCACTGGAAGATCCAGGTCAAAATGCACAGATAAACTGTTCACAATATTCTACAATATGCAACAATCTTCGATATGCATTTAGAAAATAGATTTTTCTACAGCTTTGTGGTATAATGTTTGAATGTCTGAACATATTGAATGAATAAGTCAATGCAGTGAAATGGGGTCAAAATCTCCCTTTACACCGCAAAACCGACTTGATGGAAACACAGACTGTGCTTAAGAAAAGTAATGGGAATCTAGCTTTAGCTGGTGAGCTGGTTTGAATGATGAATAACACAGGTTAGCAGCGCAGAGAAACTGTGGCTTTGTGAACTGCAGCGCTGATCTTAAGTGCTTCCAGATGTCTTTGCTGCATCTGACCTTGATGGACCTCTTTGGCTTGTGGACATTAATGAATGAATCCAGTGTAGCATACAGTACGTGATCTTCATATCATTTTCACTAGTGGCTTCCCACTGTATGTGCTTTTGTTACATTAATATTTTGACATTTTATTTTTATATTTTTTATTTTAAGTTTAGTTACATTTTTAGCAATTTTGTTGTGTGCTTTGGATTTTTTTTTGGTCATTATTCTTTTATTTTAACTCCCTTTTTATGCCTATATAGTTTTTTTTTTAATTACATTTTCTTTCAGTTTTAGTTATTTTAGTTTACCAATTAAAGCTAAATGAAAATGAGGTATGTAACCAGGTCATCTAGAAATTAATTAGACATACTTAATTAAAAAAAAAATAATCTGTCTATCAGATTTATGTCTTTATATATATTTTTTTTTACTAATAAAGTACTAAGAAATTAACACATTTCCTTATCAAGGCTGCATTAAATTGATTAAAAGTGCCAGTAAAGACATTTTTAATGTTACAAAAAGATTTCTATTTCAAATAAATGCTGTTTTCTGGACCTTTCTATTCATCTGTGAATCCAGAGAAATAAAATATATCACAGTTTCCACAACAATATTGTCCAGCATGACTGATTTCAACACTGACAATAATCAGAAATGTTTCTTGAGCAGCAAATCAGAATGATTTTTGAAGGATCATGTGACTCTGAAGACTGAAGTAATGATGCTGATAATTCACAATAATAAATACAATTTTACAACATATTCACATAAATCATTTCAATTGTAGTATTTCACAATTTTTACTGTATTTGTGATTAAATAAATGCAGCCTTGGTGAGCAGAAGACTTCTTTCAACCTAATGACTTCAAGTCTTGAAATGATTAAAGTTTCATCAGTCATATTTCATAAGCTGCTGTGATTCTTCTGAATAGCGACAGGTTCTTTTCTCACAGACTTTAATTCAGTTTTCAGACGTCGTCGTTTGGCAAAGCCGGGATTTGGGATTGATTTGTATTCAGCATGGGAAAATCCTCTAACGTCTCGTCCTTCGGGAAATTATAATTCTTCTGTGTTCTAAGAGATTGTTTGCCGTGGAAAGAGAGGCTGTTTATATGGGTGTGATTTGATTTAGTGCAATATAACATCCAACATTATGATGAGACTTTTCTGTGGAAAAAATACAATTGGTTTGTTGGAATGTCAAGCCTATTCATGGCAGACAGTAAATGAAACAACAAGCTGGAGGCTTTTCATCAGTCATCATGCAAACAGATTCAGTCTCGGATGTTTAATAAGGTTGTAACACTTAGACACATATGAGTTAAGGCCAAAATAAGCATTTATGTAGTCTTTGACTAACCTTGACTAATTGCATTCATTATAAAGATAATCAATTCAAGCTAGTTGGAGCTGCGGGAAATTTCCTTGAGAAGATGCATTTTTAGATTCTGAGGAACATTTTTATTGATTGGGGTTTATTGAGAGTGGAAATGATTAACTCGTGTGGTTTGTATCGGTTGCACAAACCCTTCGTTCTTCTGTAAATGACATTTTATACTTTAAAAGCTTGGCACACGTCTCGTTCTGTTCTCAAATGCTGCCAGTGCTCCATTATGAGCTCAATATTTTCAGTTGGAAAATTGAATCAAAAACAAACACGGCCGGTTGGAAAGCAAACTGATGTTTTACGGCTACAATAACAGGCTGTGTTCTGTCATGGAGAAGGAAACAGCTGCTGGACTTAAACTAATAAAACACATTTTTTGGTGATTCCCAGCGCTGGACACAACAGATTTAGTTCAAGTAATGTTACATTTGAATAGCTTTGTAATGCTTATAATATTTTAGTAATTACTTCAGTTTTGCAGTGAGCAAGTCACAGAGCAGACTGACAAAGAACAAAAATGGAAGCTGGGATGTTATCATTAATTAAAAGTTAAACTGAAACTACAGAAAAAAAACTATTTCCGATACTTGAAATAAAAACATGTACTGAAATGAAAATAATAATAAATATATATTTTAATAAATATAGTTAGTTTCCAAGGGAAGGGTAGTTTGTTTAAATGATTATAATATACTAAAATTACTAAAACTGAAATAAAATTAATTAAAATATTAACATCATATATATAGATGTATTTATTAAATTAAATTATAAATTAAATGTATTAAATTATACTCATTAAATAAAAATGACGGAAACACAGAAGAAGTTCTCAAACTAAAATGGAACTGAAATATAAAATATTAAAATAAAAAGTAATACAAAACTGATAAAAAATTGTCTGAATAATACCACAATGACTCAGGATGGAAGCTACATTACAAATAAAAATGTCTAGGTTACGAACGTAACCCACGTTCCCTGAAGGAGGGAACGGAGACGTTGCAGATGGGATCTCGCTTGAGAGACCAATCGTCTTTGAATCTTTTGGAAAAGGCCAATGAATATTGGCGTGCAATAATTGCAGCCAGGTGCACCTTATCACAGCGTGAGTATAAGAGGGCACGGCTGAATTGCACTTGCAGGTTTTCGCTGAGGAGCCGAGTTGGGTCGTGGCAGAAAGATGTAATGTCTCCGTTCCCTCCTTCAGGGAACGTGGGTTACGTTCGTAACCTACACGTTACCCTTTCACTCGAATCACTTCGACGTTACATATGGGAACAGACCCATGGAAGAGGCCACGGCCCTGAGGTTGCGTTACGTGGAGACAGCGGTGCCGACAGGCGGGCAAGCGTGTCAACAGGAGAGTCTGCACGTAACCCTCCCAACGCCCTGGGGGCCAGTTAGACCTTGTTTAGACCTAAGTTTGACCTTATTTAGTATTTAAAAATTGAAGCATGGGTTGGGAGGGGTGGAGACATGAAAAAGAGATTTTAAAATGGATTTTCAAGGGAATGCACTATATCGATAAGATATGGATATAAGTGAAGTGAAACATAGCCTTCGGACTGACTGTGGAACAAGATGTTAAAGCCACAACCTCTGGCGAAGGAAGCCCAGAGGAGCACAGTTGAGACACACACCGCTCTGAGTGCGACAGCGGGGCAGGGAGGAGAGGTCTGCCTTGGCATCGGGAAACCTTTGAGATGCACAGCAGCAAGCCGACACAGTCAGTCTTCCCGCTACCTGCTTGTCTGAATTAAGACACGGGAAGACACAGCCTCTTAGCGGAGGTCGTAGAACCTGGCGAAGATGTTGGGTGTCGCCCAGCCCGCAGCTCTACAGATATCTGCTAGTGAGGCACCATGCACCAATGCTGAGGTGGAGGCAACACTCCTTGTTGAGTGGGCCCTCGGACCTAGGGGGCACGGCTCTCCCTGGCATACTTATACCAGGGAGAGCCGTGCCCCCTAGGTCCGAGGGCTTCCACTACCCAATGGGCCAGCCT
>JAUCMU010000029.1:503539-519151 GCA_032275025.1 Enteromius treurensis
AATATTGGCACCCTTGGTAAATCTGAGCAAAGGTGGCTGTGAAAATAAATCTGCATTGTTTATCATTTTGATCTTTCATTCAAAAAAAATCACTAAATTCTAACCTATCACTGAAATATATACAGGAGGCAAAACAAAGCCCAAAATCCCTTAATCGTCAACACAACGAGAAAAAACGAATTATATATTTATGATGTGCTGCAAAAGATCATTGAGCTTCATCGATTAACAAAAGAGCTAAAGCAGTGAAAATGTCCATTTCCACCATCAGGGAAATAATGAAGAATTTCCAATCGACACACAGTGTTAGGAAGCTGCCTGGAAGAGGAAGTGTGTCTCTATCCTCCTAATACACAGAGAGGAGTAGAGTTTGAGTGGCTTAAGAATCTTCAAGGATCACAGATAAAAGAGAGAAATTAGTTTTTTTTTAATTCTCACTGGTGTCTTCGTGCGTCCAGGTAAGACAGAGCTGCTGGCTCTGGAGGTTTCTCCCGGCCTCCTGCTGCGGGTCACCGCTGACACGGGCGACAAACACTTCTCAGAGGCGGCGCAGGCTCTGGACCCCGTCGGCACCGCCGGACACTTGGTCTCCATTGTAGTGGCTTATGGGATCCCAAACACGCCCACAGCGCTCCTGGCCAATCACATGGAGAGCGCGCTGAATGTAGCAGTCGCACAGGAAGGTAGGAGGACTTCTTCTCCACACTTCATCACGCTTTACGGCCACACTTTGTCCCGCAACTGTTTGTTTATTTGACTTTGCTCCATCCGTTAACACAGACGATCCTTCTTCCTACAGGGTTTTCACAACTCGGATCTGTAGATTTGAGAGTTTTAAAATGGCTTGATTTGCCCTTCAGATCAGGAAATTTTTAATTTCTGAATTTAATAGCATTAAACATTACATACACTGCAGTTTAATTAATATCTTAGCCCAAACAAATTTGTACTTTTCAGGACAAATACCTAAATATACAGATACATTCGCTTTAGATGCAAAATGAATAGATGAAGTCTTGTTTTTTGTAAATTAAACATAATTATATAGCAATAGCAACCTTCATAATCATCTCAATAACTTTTGAAGTGGATCAAAACGTTTCATTTTGGTCTTAAAGTCTTAATTTAGGTTTTAAAGTCTCTGCAGAAGGCTTTCATTCCCTAATGAATGAATTTAGTCTGATGTTTGTGTTCTGTGTTTGAAACAGAAATAAGGCCCGGGGAGGACGGATACACATACGGCGGTTTGGCTCGGTTTGTGCTCGAATGCGTTGTGCTGATGCCTAAGAGAATCTGCAAGGAGCTCCTTCAGCAGGTACTGAAACGCTAATGAATGAGTCTTCAGATCCTCCTCATTAAACACTGAAGACAGAGAGATCTGTAGTGTTAGGGGAGGATCATTTTCCCATCATTACTGTGACGCCAGGAAAGCGGAGTCTGAGATGTGGGTGGGTAGCAGAGGCTCTCGGTGTGGAATAAAGGCCCGTATCTAGGTTGTTGTCACGATGACTGTTGCCGAGTGTCATTCTTCGGGGGTTAGAGGTTCACTCTCCTGTCGCATCGTTAGTGTCGAACGCCTCTGGTGCTGCTGCTTCAGTCCTGTTATGACACAAACATGTTCACGAAGGGCAGAGAGAGGTCACAACTTGCTTTCCCTGCTGGATATTTGCTTAATGATTAGAGATAATCAGCTGATGTATTTTTGAGATCAGTGGATATTTATGATCGGATGAGTCTTACATGATAACTAATCATAAATTGAGTTTTGATATATTTACAGTCAAATTTTTTAATGTCTTATGACTGGTTTTGTACTTCAGGGTTACATACATTAATAAAAAAAAAAAAATAAATAAAAAAAAAATATATATATATATATATAATAAAAAAATTTTTTTTAAAGATTAATGAAAAAAGACTAGTAAATAAAAAAAAAACTACAATTGTATTTAAGGATTATATATATATATATAAATGTTATATAATTGTATATATATATATATTTTTTTTTTTTTCTTTTTTTTTATATAAACCGGTTTAAAATGTTTGACAATTTTAAATTGTATATATTTCCATTATATCAGGCAATTGTAAACACCTATATTGGCAGAGCATTAATGATGAGCTGATTCTGTCGTCTGAGCTTCACCAAGCTTCAGCATTAGGATGTGTTTTATATTTTGCCGATTCTGATGACGCTGTGCAGGTGTTTTTGGAGCCGCTGTCTAAAGTGCTTGGTCAGGCCAGATCTAAAACACTGCTGCTGGAGGCTGCGCGCTCACACACACGTTACCTGAACAAACTGCATCAGATGGGGCTCCTGCTGGGAATCACAGAGTGGAGGAGCCACTTCAATGACAAACTGCTTCTGCCTGCTCCTCCTCAGCTGCCTTCAGAGATCAAGAAGGTTTGGAGTCCCTTCTAGTCTGTTTCAGCACAACAGTGTTAACAACTGGATTTTAAAAGCCCTAAAACTGGGCTTAACGATGATAACTTTACAAACACATGCTTTTAAAAGTCTCCAAATGTAGACGAAATACAGTAAGAAAAAACTTACTGTATAATGAGAAGTGATAAAGAAGAAGATTTTCTTTCAAAAAGGAGTTTGTTTATAATGTTTGAAAAATTGAAAGTGAAGGCATTAAGATAGTAGTATAATTTAGTTACAGTAATGTAAAATAAAATATAATATTCTTGAATACTTCATATACTTATTAATATACTATCAATTCTTAAAATTATTTATTACAGTAAGACAATAGAGTACTAATATTTCACATTTAGCTTAAATAAATGTTAATATTTTAATTAGTATAAAATATTTAATGTTGTTTTTTTTTTTCATAGCCAAATAACATTTTCATGACAAACTGTGCAGTTTTTAAATGATTATATTTCTTTTTTCCTTACATTATGCATTTCAAGTCATGAATGATATTCTTCAGTCAATGCAGAAGTAATTGCCACAGAAATATGGATGTATATATCAATAGTTTATTGACCAGAAACCTTGCAATCTGTGCAGTTTGTGGCGGAGGACTCCATGAGTGACATGTCTTCTGTGTTGAGTCTGAATGAGATTGATAATGAAGAGGAAACAGGGCTCAGCACTTCCTCCAGCAGTCCCAGAAGAGCCCATCAGCAGGGTGAGGCACAATCAAACTTTACGCCTTCTCTAGTGCGCGATTCTTATCTTACGCTTTGACGTTCAGTTAGTTTTACCCCCAGTTTCACAGACAAGGCTTAAGCTAGTCCCAGACTAAATTGCATGTTTGAGATGAAAATATCTTGCTCTGACATAAAGCACGTCAGTGTCATTGTTTCCCATACTTGGAATTCGTGTTCCGCATTTAACCCATTCAAGTGCACACACACACACACAGCACTGAGAATTGAAGAACCTGGGACTCAAACCCACAACCTTTGGGTTGCAAGAAATGATAAAATAATAAAAATGTGTAGAAATAAAACAAGAAAAAGTGCTGTCAAATGATTAATCGTGAATAATCAAATTCAAAATAAAAGTTTTTGTTTAAATTATATTTGTGTGCACTCTATGTATGCATTTATATATTTAAGAAATAAGTGTTTTTTTAAATATTTATATGTAATTTAAATTATATGGGGAAAAAAAATATATATATATACATGTAAATATTTTATAAATGTGCACTGTATATGTGTGTTTACACACAGTATACACATTATTTAAATGAAATTTTGGATGCGATTAATTGCAGTCAAAAAAGTGATAAAATATGGAAAATATGGCTTAAAAATTGAATAAAAGCTATAAAAAAATGAAAGGATAAAATGTGTTGAAAATTATGTTTTGAAATAAAAAGCAATAAAACTGTGATTAAAAAAAAGCTTAAAAGTGCATTGTTTTTATTTTAGATGATGATGATGGTGATAAGGAGGATGATGAAGAGGAGCAGATGTACGAGCTGGTGTCCGAACACACTGAAGAGACGGACAGCAGTGAGGAAGAGGACGGAGAGAACTCGAGGACTGCTGATCAGCTGGATGAAGACGTGAACGACGAGCTGGATCAGCACAAAGCCGTCATAGAGGACATCAGGTACATTCAGCTCTTAGTTTACACTCTCTTCATAATTTAGCTCGGTGCTAATGCTGCTGCCCCTGACGCTGCAGGAAAACAGAGTTCGGCATCGGCGTGGAGCTGAACGAGGAGGGTCAGAACCTGATGAGGAAGCAGCAGGAGAGACTGGGCCGCAGTCTGGAGCGGCTCTCCACTGAACTCTACAGCAAAGACACACACTTCGTGCTGGAGCTCATTCAGGTCAGCATCTGCAGATCAGTAGAGCTGCGCGATTAATCCTTAAAAGATCGCGTTCTCGTTTCAAACACCCATGCAGTCTAATTTCTAAACGACAACAATTCGCCTGTCTATTAAACCTTTTATAAAAATCCTAGCGTATCGTCAAAATCTGCTGTTACCATTTTAGCAGCTCACCACCAATCTTTTCTACTACACAGTACTGTTTTTGTCTTACAGTCATTCATATTAACATTTAACTAAAGTTTCATCACTGGATTAATATATGGATGTTACTGTAGACAACATTTGAAGCAGTCTCTAGCTGAGACGAGGTCATGCTCAGTTTCTCCAGACTCATGCAGCTGTAATGTTTGCAGAACGCTGATGATAACTGCTATCCTGTCAGCCGAGAGCAGCCGGCGCTGGCCTTTGTGGTGGAGAAGGACTGCATCACCATCCTGAACAACGAGTGTGGGTTTGAGGAGAACAACATCCGTGCCATCTGTGACGTGGGCCGGAGCACCAAAGGAAAACACAAATACGGCTACATCGGTACTTTAATTACGTGCTCTTATTTTGCTATCCGTTTGCGGTTGTGCTAAAATCTCTTGGTAACTAGACTGTCAAGTGCAGGTGTCCATCTTTTTAAAAACACATTCAGTGGCGTTTGTGGGAGGGCTTCACAAAATATCAAAATGAAATTACAAATGTAGAGATTATGATTTCAAGAAGTTACAAAATAGTAGAAGTAAGACCAGTAGACTGGCACATGACTTTAGACGAGTGCTTATTGGTGTTATTTAATAAGATAACTGTTACAGTTTTTATTCATATTTTAAATGCGTTTTTTATTGTTCTATTTTCATTATAAAGTTTTAGTAATTTTGTTTATGTTTTCAATATTCTTATTGTTTTTGCACATTCAGTTAAACTAAATGCAAATGAGACGTTACCTTGTCAAGTAGCTAAAAACTAGCATGTTAAAATTATAATGGAAATATAAAATTAAATATTAATTTAGACTACAATAGTATATTGTTTGTGCAGTATGTCAAAGTGACTAATGCATGTATGAACAAATTGTTAACAATGCCTGTGGTGTTTTACGCACAACTCTGCACTGTTTTGTTGTACAGGTCAGAAGGGCATTGGCTTTAAATCAGTGTTTAAAGTCACCGACTGCCCTGAGATCCACTCCAATGGTTTCCACATCCGATTTGACAAGAACAGCGGCCCCATGGGATACATCCTCCCTCACTGGGTCGAGCAGGAGCGGTCGTTGAGTGCCGGCGCCAGAGATATCTCAGAGCAGAGGTTAAACAAACACACTCACTTCATAGAGTGCCAGAAAACACTTTAGTATCCGTATTAGATCTACTTTTTCTGTTAATAACTGTAATTACCTGCAACTAACTCCAAATGGTAAGTATATATACCTCCGGTTTCACAGAGAAGACTTCTGCCAAGTACTGAACTAAGCTGTTTTAGCTGAAAGAAACTTGCAACTGGCTTAATCCAAGCGCTGTCTGTGAAACCGGGCTGTAGTTGATTAATATTGATCAGTGCTTAAATGTATTTGTAAATGTAACTTAAATTAATTACATTGTATCAAGGACACCCCAAAATAATGCAGTTAAAATATATATTATTCTATATTATTATTTTTTTATTTATGTATTGTTTTAATTAATTAAATGATTTGTTATTATTATTTATTTATTTTTATTACTATTATTATTATTTAAAAAATATATTTTCTGTATTTAAATTAGGAGAACTTAGTGTTCAGAGATCAGAATATTGTCTTGAGTCTTGAATGCTGGCCGTTTTGTGTAAAAGCATGGCTCAGACATCACAGTTGCCTTTTTGTTTGCGCTGTTGTTATGAAACGGCTCTTTGGTGTCTATTTTTATTGTAGATGGTCTACAAAGATCCACCTGCCCCTGCTCTCAGAGAGCTACCAGACTAAAAACCTCTTCCATGACGTTCATCCCTCTCTGCTGCTCTTCCTCCATCGCCTTCGCTCCATCTCCATCTTCAATGAGGTGAAGACCTGCTTCATGCATCACCACCCAAAAAAAACTATTAACCCTGTACAGCATGCTGTATTCGATTTGAAGCTGTTATAGCTGTCACACACACACAACCTACTCCATGCCTTATATCGCCTGGTTGATATTTCAAAGCTTTTTATTAGGTCACAGATCCTTCTTCAGCTGGTGCTTTTTGTGTTTTTTGGGGCCAAATTTGTATTGATTTTGATCAAGTTAACATCAGAATAACTGTAGTAAGATTTCCACAAAGACTGAAGCAGCTCAGCTTTACTGTATGTGATTCTCCATCATTCATTATTTAGAAAAGTCTCAAATCTGAGCATCTGGATCCTTTTAAGGGAATGTTTATCTATCAATCATCGCTGGATTGCATTGCATTATATGTTTTGATTATTTAAACCTACACATCATCGGAGATACAGAGTGATGACTGATGTTTATATCAGTTGATGTAAGTGTCTGCTGTACTGTCGTAAAGATCTCATTACAAGCATCAGTGTTTAATTATGGAAATATCAGCATCTGCACCATAATTTATCATAATAAAACCTATTTTATGATATTTTGTCCATGTTTTGTTTGTATTTTGTCTTCAGGCCGAGAAGCGTCTGGTGACGATGACGCGGCGTGATCTGAGTCATAACATCCTGGAAGTAGCGCACACCGGAGGAAAAGAGCGTTGGCTGGTGGTCAAGAGGATGCTTCAGCCTAAAAAGGCACGTGTTGCACACATTTATCTGCTTATATATGAGAAGATGCACTAAATCTTCTGTATTGTTCACCTGCGTCTTTGTCCCAGTTTTGCCATCTTTTAATTGGCCTCTGTTCGGTTCTCTTGACACGGCGTCTGTATGTGTTTGGGGACGTTATGCAAGTGTTCTGTGCTTTATACCTCTGGGAAACGAAGTGTTTTTCACTCTTGTCTCATTCAAACTTCATGCAAGGAGGCTGAATGTGTTTCTTGTGTCAGCAGAGACAGTTTGTTCCTTTTGTTCTCAGAAGCAGCAGAGATTCACTGCACTTTCTGTCCGTCTCCTTTGTGACGTTTATCTTACCTCTAGTTTTAGCACTTTGTCATACTTTGTAACACACAGAAATGCATTTTAAAGAATAGTTCACACTGCGACGAGTTGGCTGGTTCGTGTTAATCAAAAGTCACAGTAAAGACAATAATCATTTCAATTTCACTCAAGCGCTGTTCGTTTGAACGTGAATCCTGAGAAGTAAAACAGCAGCATAACCGTTTCTCGAGCAGCAAATCAACATGTTAGAGCGTGACACTGAAGAATGGATTAATGATGCTTTGATCACAGGAATAAATTACATTTTACTATATATTCAGATGGAAAAGTGCTATTTTTAATTGTAATAATATTTCACAATTTTTACTGTATTTTTTATACTGTTTTTAACCTCAAGCTGTTGGTTTTTTAATTATAAGTTAGAGGAAAGTAATTAAATTTTCCGTTTCGTACATGAATGTTATCTTTGTCTTCCAATAATGATCACATAATAACCTTAATAACAAGCCTGTTAAATGTAATTTAGTAAATCCCTAAATTAAATAATAAATCAGTAGTAATAAATGTTTTTTGTACTCTATATTATAATGATGCTTCAATTTAAAGATGCTCGTGCAATGCATTTTAATATATATAAGTATTTTTAAATGGTATAGTTGTATTCCTATATGACATATAGCAATATTAAAAGTTTTTTGATGATGTCTCTACCTTGACACTGACACGCTGGCGTGTGTTTGTGTTTCTGTGCAGATTAAAGAAGACGTGGAGTCGACAGAATTGGCTCTGGCGTTCCAGCTCAGTGACTCGTCTTCCTGTGATCTGAAGCCTCAGAAACAGCCCGTCTTTGCCTTTCTTCCACTTCGCAGCTTCGGTTTCCGTTTCATCATCCAAGGTTTGACACGTGCATATGTGCATCATGGTTATCCGTCTACATGAGGTTGTCACGTTTTTTTTGAATGTCACATCAGGGTTACTTTCACTGATTAATGCTAAATCCATCATGGATGATGATCAGATTAGATCTCTGTGTGGAGCAACTGGCTGTTGTCAGACAAAAATCTTACTGCATTATTGGACACTGGACATAAAAAAACTACTGAAAAAAAAAACACAAGCAACCAAAACAAAAACTAGGGCAAATTCACACCAAATTAAATTTAATAAGTGCAATAAGAAAATATAAAAATATAAACACATAACACTTGTGTCCTGTTGTAGGTGATTTTGACATCCCTTCCTCCAGAGAGGACGTGGACAGGGACAGTTCCTGGAACCAGTGGCTTCGCTCTGAGATCCCGCAGCTGTTTGTAGACGCCATGGACGTCTTCAGGGTAAGAACGCAGCGGAAGATGATGTTCCTCCATTAATTTGCATGCATTTGAATTTAAACTCCAGCTTCAAATGAAGGTCAAGGCTCACAGTCTGTTTGAGGAGCTGCATTTAGCATCAAACAAAAAAGAACGTTTTTAGACCTTATGAGCACACGCAATGTCAATCCCACAGCAACACCCAGAGTTCAGCGGGCTCGGCGGCCTCTGTTACTTCATGCAGTTCATCCCTCAACCAAGTGAGATCCTGGACTTCTTCAACCCAGTGGCCAATCAGATCATTCAGCTGCTGAAGGGCAAAGCGTGCCTTCCTGCCAAAGAGGACAGCGGTAGGTACCAGAGTTCCCTTTGAGGGATGATATTTGCTTCCTGGAATTGCTTTAACTGGCTTTTTTGGGGTAAAATGTTAGTCAAATACTTAAGTTTAACCAATCATTCTGCTCAAAGGTGGGATTCATGTATTTACGAGATTTAGTTGTGCTTCATATTTTTGGGGCTTTTTGTTCATTTAGAAGCCGTTTTTTCCCCCGAGCTGATATTTACAGCCATTCAAAGCATAAGCTGACTCCTGTGTCTTTAGAGGGCCGTGTGGAGTTCAAGCAGCCTTCCCAGCTTGCCGTGTGTCAGGACCGTCTGATCCAGGACGTGATTGGAGGAGAGGATCTGTGCAGAAACCTGAGTCTGTCTTACCTTCATCCTGCGCTGCAGTCGCGTCTCTCCGGCTCGCTGCTAACCACACTGGGCGTTCATCGCCTCAGAGCCGCCGAGATCATCACCGTCACCTGCGCCATGGCCAGGGAGCTCGTGCAACTCAGCCAGCTCAAGACAGGTGACTTCTGCTGTGATTGTGTGCAGAAACCTGCAGGTTCAGGGTGTCTTATGAATGGATGTTCGTCTCTTCTGTGCAGAGCACGATCTGAAGAAGCTGGCCAGGCTGTTGGTGTGTAACTTCCGTGCGCTGGAGTCAGAGTTTGAAGTGGACGCCCTGCTCCAGTCCCTCAAAGACGTTCCCATGATCCCTCTGGCCAACGGCACTGTGGTTTCTCTGAGTTCAGAGGGAGTTTTCTTTCCTCTCATTGACGTGGCGCAAGCTCAAACAGGTAATTCATCAACATCTCAACCTTACAGTCCTCCAGTGGAACCTTTCATGTTATAGGCAATATGTATTTGGTGTGACTAACTAAGGAAAACATTTTTTAAAACGGTTAAATGCATCCCCGTCCAGACCTGTCTGTTTATCAATGCATTGCTGACGAACATGATGCAGGACGACTATTAAAATGCAGTTATATGAGAATAAAATTCAATAGATGAGAGCAAAAACATTAACCTCTTACGCTTATATCAGTTCAGAAATATCACACTGGCATTAGTTCTGTTTTGTCCCAAATACATGCACCATTGCAAATGTTATATTGATTTAGCAGATACTCAAGATTCTGTATCCGACATAAAAAAAATGGCATCATGCCATCTTATATATTCAAACAGTAAACTAAATGGATAGATATTTTAGTAAAACATGGCAAATTTCAATTCCTTCATTGTTAGTCTATGGGAACAAAACTTCATAATGTTGGGAAAAGTAGCTAATTAGGCAGCGGTTTAATAAAAGTCTACTCAAGAGTAATGAACACTGTTATATGTGATTCAAATTTAATGTGTATATAAACGTGATCAACACACGTGCATAGAGCATATCAAATATGGTCAAAGAAAACTCAAACATGCATGCTTGACATTCAGCTTCTGTTTAATCTGAAATGATCACGTGTTGCTTAAATGTTTAAGTCTTGTATTCAGTCGGCAGCTGCACTTGTAAGCAGACAGATTCTCCAGAGCTGTCTGAAAAATGAATGATCGTCTTCATCTCCTGCTTGTTTCCTGAATCAATGCAGTGAGTCACAGGGGAGAGTCATTACGTGCGTCACTGCAGTCAAAAAACTTGTGATAAATTTGTCCTCTAAAATCTTTACCTCCAATCTCAGTTCTGAAGCAGGCTCCCACATGCGCTTTATCTTGAACGTTAATAAACGACCCGTTTATCTTCTATGGCTGCTGTCAGATAAGTCATAAGAGATTTGTCTAGTGAAAATGTGAGTTGGGTTGGATGGAAACCAGCTCAGCTGACGCTGTGTGTCAGGTAGAGTCACGTGCATCTGCTAAAAGCAGGGAAGGGATGAATTAAACATCAGTTTTGGGGCCCAGAGGGTCTGGGAAGTGGGTCACGCAGTCGTTCATGTGCACTCATGTTTCCTCACGCTGTAGATCTGCAGGCTCTGTACCAGGACCTGGAAATCGTGGAGCCGCGGCTGCTGGTGTGTCTGGATGAACTGGGAAACTCTCAGGTGCGGGAGCTGCTCCGGAGACTGAGCGTCCATGAGCTGGAGCCACAGCAGGTCCTGCAGCAGCACATCTACCCGCTGCTCAGGAGCAAAGCCTGGGAGGTCAGAGACGCTTCTCCTGGTGGTGACACCTTCATCCAAAGCACACTTATGCTGCGTTCACACCAGACGCGAATGAAGAAGCATTAAGCGCGAGTGATTTACATGTTCAGTCAATGCAAAGAAGCTATTTGACATCCTGTGGCGCGATTCACGCAAAACGCGCGATTCAATTTTCCTTTAAATACATGAATGGCTGTTCAATCGTAATGGCTCTACATACTTTGTGCTTTTTCCAACCCAAATCTTTAACCACTGAGCCAAATCACTTTTGTTTAATTAAACCATTTGCATTAGCTTCATAAGAGAAGACAAAGTGTTAGTTCACCCTAAAATGAAAATTCACACATACTTGGGAGATTCATCACCGCTCAGGTTTCAGGTTGTTTGAAAGCGTGTGAAATGCGTTATGTGCTGTCATCTATTATGAATGTTCCTCATATTCTAATTTAATTGACTCTCCTTCTAGAAAAAGCCTCAGGACATCGTCATCAGCTACCTGGTGTTCATCAAACTGCACTCTCAGGATCAGGATTACAGGAGCCTCGTCACAAACGTCCCTGTGCTGACTAACAAGGGATTCCTCTGCCCCGCAGAGCACAAAATAAACTTCTCCAAAGAGTACGACAACATCGACCTTCCCAGTGTGCTCCCCGGTAAACAGACACACACAAATAATTACAAAGAAAAAAGAGAAAAAACATTCATATTAAATGTATTTTATTTTATTATTTTTAATTTAATGTATTTTTTTGGTTACATTTTATTTTAAGCTGTCCTTGTTTCACATGTTGCTATTATAATAACAATGAATTATGCATAATTACATACTCAAACCATATAGTTCATTAATATTAATTCTAATATTAATTAATATTACTCGGTGTTAAAATGTATAATTGCATTTAAAATAAAGTATTTTTAAAGTACTTTTTTATTTAAAAAAGGTTAAATAAAAATTATATTTAAAATCAGAAATGACACATTGAATTAAACTAAATATTTTAAAATGGAAAGGCGAAAACTAAATGTTTCTTTAAAAAAAAATTATAGATAGATAGATGAGTCAAGATTCAATATCTTTGTAATCTGTACTTTAGTACGGTAATTAATTCTTTTTTTTTCTCATTCTCTCAAGAAGATGGGTTTGAAGGGCATAAGAAACAACACACACGTGATTGTCCCAAATAATTGATTCACTTTTGAAAGTTGGTATTGAACTAGAAGTCTTTTGTAGGGACTTAGGAAAGCATGAAATGTGCATGAACACGGAGGGTAATGCAATTGGATGGAGCCGTTCCATAAGCAGTTGTGTCCCTGTGGTAGGTGTGGACTGGGTGCTGCTGGACGCCTGCTATCTGAGGGCCGAGCGAGACACCAGCGGATGGAGAGACTTCTTCAGTGCTCTGGGAGTGAGAGACCTGCTCATCTTTAGGAAGGAGAAGCGCACATTCACCGCCTCTGAGCTGGTGAGACAGGCTGACGGATCTGTGTGTGTGTGTGTGTGTGTGTGTGTGACTGTCAGACTCAAGCGTGTCATCACGAGTAAAACTGACGACGCATGTCAGCGTTGCTTTTGTTACGTGTGCAGAACAACAGAGAGATCAGAAGCAGCCTGTATTTCAGCCAATCACTGCTCTCTCTGCTGCGAGCAAAATTGGCACTAACTGGTGGTAATAAAAAGGGCAAGTCGAAGCTGAACTCCTCAATGCTGCTGTTTAACATCATGATTTCAGTGTCTTCAATAACACATCGCTCAAATTTCTCGAAAATTCCAGACATGTGTCGTTATGCATAAACCACAGTAAACATTGATCTTATTTTCTGAACTGGCTGGAACACACACACACACCATCGTTGGCTTAGAAGGTCAATATTCCACTTTTTTGCTAGTTTGTTTAAAAGTCTGGATTGTACTCATAGGACAATCATTATCTTAATGATTTGATACATTTTGAAATGTAAAATTAAAAAGTAATAATTAAATTGTAAAATTAATTAATTAATTTTTTATTTATTTAAATGTATTAATTAGTATAATGTGAGAATTATAATATTGTCTACATACATTAAAAATCTTACTCTAAAAACAATGTTATTACAATAGCATCACTTATCCACATATAATTTATAACATTTAAAATGAATATTTCATAAAAAGTTTATTGTAAAATTTAAATAATAAAAATTGGTAAAATTTTAAAATATATAATGTTGTCTAAATACATTAAATCAGTATCAAATCAGTGTTATTACATTTTTGCACCATAGATTGCAACTTTTCTTTTACTTATTAAAAATGTAACCAATTCAGACATGTAAGTGTATTCATTAAAAATTTTATTTCAATTATTTTGCCTAAATGCATTAAAAAATAAACTGCTTAATTCATTTTAAAGTTATAAGAAATCAAAACATGAATTAAACTGAATTTAAAAAAAAAATTTTTTAAATGCACTGAAAAAAACTGATGCACTAAAAGATTTCCATTTAGAGACAATTAAACAAGAAAACAAAATAAAACTTAAAAATTAAAATGAATACAGAAAATATAAAAATGTGAATGGATTTAAATAGAAAATGCATTAGAGAGATGTGTCTTGTGTATGTATTTGTACTGAAAACATCTTAGGCTTTGAGGTCAGAGTGCATTGACTCTTCACCCAGACGCTGTCATAAGCAGATGAGTGTGAATAACCAGTGGTGTGTTTGTGTCAGGCATCCAGTCCTTGGGCAGTGGAGAGCAAGCGGTGGTCCAGGCCCGTGGATGGGAAGTATGTCATCGAGGATCAGCATTGTGCTGAGTTTCATACGCTGACCACCACAGATCATCTGAGCGCTGACAGCAAACTACAGCAGAGACTAGCACTGATCAGCCTTCTGGACAAGAACTGGGACACTGGGTAAATCTACACTTAATACAGGCTCCATACTAAACTATTCATTCAGTTATACATACACAGACACTTTCGGGTATCTTTTACACACAGCAACTATTATAGTACATACATATAAAGGTAAAACAACTTATATTTTATGTATAAAGAACCTTTTTTAAATGATCTCTGTTGTCTTTTAACACTTTATAATACTTCTAATTTAATAATCCTGTAAAGTACAATCTTTAATAAATAATTATACTGTACATTATAATGTTATTACTCCATATATTAAATATTTATAATAAAACATTATAATACATTATTTTTATATTACATACAGCACATAAAATGGCTGCACAATATATTGGCATATAATAAAAATAAACGTAAAATATAACATATATATGCATATTTAAATTTTGTTTATTTTGTTTTAATTATTTTTAAGTAGATTATTATTATTTTTTATGTATAAACATTTATCATAACACTAATAATACTGTACATTATGATGATATTATAATGGAAATTTATTTTTTTTAAATTTATTTACTTTTTTTTTTTTTTTTTTCATATTTTTATTCATAAAGAAAAGTCTATAATTGTAGCAATGGAATTTGAATATTTTAAGGTTTGAATAATTCAAACTAAGTAACACAAGTGTTTTGTTGATGAGTTAGACTCTAATGGTCAGGCTATATGATTATTTTTGCATAATTAAACGCGTACTTTTGGCAGCTATTTGCTTTTACTTTTTTTTCCCTCATCACATTCAACTTATACTGCAACCTCACAGCTGTGACACTATCACAATGCTGTCACAATGCATTTGTTTGGACTGTGCTTGACTCTCGTGTCACTATAACAGGAGAACACCAAGCTGTTGAACTCCTAAACTCAGACGTAATGCATTATTCCTTCATGATTCGCAGCTGCTTGTGGAGAAATCCCCTTCACTCACGCTCAATCTGCCACATTTACCACTCTAGACCAGATTATTCAGACTCTCATGTAGGAAATGGATATTAGTCTGACATGCAGGTCACCGTCTGCGTTTGATCTTTTTTGATCTCATAAGCTTTAAAAAGGAGAAAATATTGTGCTGTGTTTGGGCTGAAGTGGATGGATTTGGCCTGGTTATTTAATGGACTGTGTGTGATGACTGTAAAAACCTTTGAGAAACATGCATCAGTCTGTTCTTGGTGGTTTGGTTTTATAATGCTCTCGTGGAGACGTACAGCAGCGGATGTTGAGATGCACTCATGAAGTGCTGTGGGTCTGAATGTAGCGCTGCTGTGGCGTGACTCATCGTACTGTCCTGTCTCTGCTGGCCTCGTCTGAATCACCTCACGTTGACCCGCTTTATGCTCCAGTTCCATTAATAAACAAAACCACGTCCACCCGCTCTGCCAGCGTTGCGGCAAGTGTGCTGCTTTGTGTGTGTGTGTGTATGTGTGTGTGTGTGTATCTCCATTCCACTGGAATGTAAAATACCAGTATAAGCGAAATTGACTAACTTAAAAAAAAGTGTAAAAATATGTATTTTTTTAATATTGAAGTGTATTTAGTTCATTAAATTGAATAATTTATTATATAT
>JAUCMU010000029.1:519437-535479 GCA_032275025.1 Enteromius treurensis
AGCCATCAAAATAACTAATATTAATTTTAAAAAAAACAACAGTACTAAATATGTAACTAAAATTAAAATATTTAATTTTAATATTTAAAAAAAATATAAATGTCATCAAGCTATGATAATGATCAACTTTTCAAAATTCAAATATCAAGAGTGCAAAAATACTTTAAATGTAAGAAAACAAATTTAAACAGTCATAAAACCATGTTCTGGGTTCTGAGGAAATTATCAACTAATTTATTTAAATATATAAATAATTCTCAATTGAGAATCTTTTTGACCAATTTAGTAAACTACTCTCAAAAGTTTATTTCTGATTCATTTCTGAATAACATTGCAATGTAAAATGCAATGTAAGTGGATTTAATTTAAAATAATAATAATTTAAATTTGATGTATTTTTTAATTAGAAACATGTAAAAAAGTTTGATTTTGACCCTTTGAATTAAAATGCTTGATCCCCTTGACTACTTGTGTTACAGAGAGAAGTACTCCCAGTACCTGCGGGTTCAGGTCTGTGACAGTCAGGGCCACTCTGTGAGGGAGGCCAGTTCCTCCTTCTACCATCACCTCACACAGCTTTCCTGGATCCCCGCCCGCAGACCGCCCTGGGATGAGAGCCGGCCCGTTTCCTACCTGCAGCCCCAATCTGTCTATATCTACTCTAAAGAAGTGCACCAGCTCCTCGGCTCTCACGTCGATTACGCTCACGCCGTTCAGAAGCCCAGTGAATTCACCAGAGCCATAGGTACAGATGACCAGAATCAAAAACAGTTGTAACAAACACAATAATAATTGCTGATCAGTGTTTGATCTTAATCGTTGCTCATAGCTTCAGTATTACACATGTTAAGGCAGTATTTATTCATAGTCTATATGAAATCAAAATTCAAAACTCTCAAGCATATACAAGCATACTTAAGTAATGCATAAGTGCATGCTGAATGTATTGATAGTCTTAAGTAGCACAGATATATTTGTAGCAATAACCAAAAATGCATTTTATGGGTTAAAATGATCCATTTTTTTATGCTGGAAATCATTAGGATGTTAAGTAAAGATCATGTTCCTTGAAGATATTTAGCAAATGTCCTACTGTTAAAATATCAAAACCATTTTTTTCAATACTTAGAATTATTTTATTTATTTTTTTTGCACCCTCAGATTTCAGATTTTCAAATAGTTGTGTAAAGTATAAAATAAAATAGTTGTTGAAAAACATTTTTTTGATGTATAAACCTCAATTTTAAAATCTAAAGAAATATATATGTATATTTGAAAAATATAAAAAATATAATATTTGAAAATATTAAAATATAAATATTTAATTGTGCTTATATTTAAAGAATTGGATAATACTTTAATAGGATCACGTGACACTGAGGACTGCAGTAATGATGCTGAAAATCCAGCTTTAAATGACTTTTTACGTGGATTCTCAAAGAAAACAGCTATTTTTAATTTTAATTAGATTTTTACTGTATTTTGATCGCATAAATACAACGAGCTGAAGAGAATGCTTTAACATGCATTAATACATCTCTCTGTTGATATTTGATGTTGATGCAGGAATGAGAGACACTGTGCTGGTGAAGGACATGATTGACTATCTGACGCGTTGGTGCGTGAAGGTGTCTGATAATCCGTCTGAGGAGCCTAAAGGAGCAGATTTCACCACTACAGTCGATCACATCCACACAGTGTATCGGTACCTGTCCTCCGAGTGCACCAGCACCGAGCTCAGAGAACTGTTCCAGCACACACCTGCTGTCTTCATAGAGTATGAAAGGTCAGATATACAGATGTGTGACTTAACCCTCCGATTCAGTCAGAGCTACCTCTCATGAACAGCTGGGCCGCTTTGTTCTCATGTAGGAGGGATGACTGGTGCTCTGGGCGTTTCTATCACCTTAAGGAGGTTTGCTGGTCTGATCCGACTGGCATGTTTCTCAGATACAAGGAGCTGATTCGACGGGCTGACAGCGGCATACAGGAGCCCAGAGTCCTGGCACCGTTTTATAACAATTTGGAGGAGATGAAGAAATTTTTCACGGTCTGTTTCAAGTTTTAAAATCTGGACGAAACCAAGAATTATGTTCATGTTATAGCCATTAACTGAGAAATCAGACGTATTAAATTTGAGCATTTTTGTAAATTGGACAATGGTATGAAATTATTAGTGCTTTTAAAGATGACTTTTTCTGATGTCAGATACTAAAATAAATGAATTTTAAGGAGTCTTTATGATCCTTGCAGTCTCTCAAAGTGGAGCCCAGTCCATCTATGCATAAGTACGTGTCTCTGCTGGAGGCCATTTGTGAGTCGTCCCCTGCGACAGGAGATGTTGTCCAAGACGTCTCTGTCATCTTCGCCAAACTTGGTAAAAAACCAAATGATACTAACTATCCTAACTATCCGTTAACCTTTGTTTGGATGTTCTCTGATGTTCTTCTGTCTCTCTGAAAGCTGATATATGTAAGAGCCCTGCTTATGGAGATCAGGATCTGGACACTCAGCTCAACCCAGTCTACTGCAGGTCTCTGAAAGGTGAGATCAGCCGGACTCTGTGTGTGTGTTTGTTGAGCTGGTGATATCTGCAGATTTCTGATTAGATCTTTTTGGTCCTAACAGAAATGGTATCTCAAAAAAGAGTGTTTCCCACCAAGACCAGCAGTTGGGTCACATTAGCTCGAAAGCCCATGATCTCAGACAGCCCAAACCTGGAGAAGATCTTCAAATCGCACAGTTCAGTTTGTCTGCTCAACCTGCCGTCTGCAGCCAAGAGAGCAGCCAACAAACCCAGACATGAAGGTAATGTTTGTGCGATGCCGTTTGTCAAGATTCTGCCGTTGTAATAGAAATGTTCACTAAAGTTACACAGTTGACTGAATCAAGTTCATTTAACAAGCTTGAATTATGAGTCATCACATTTAATGAAAAGAAATCACGGGAATATCCATAAAGGTCACCTCTCGGCCAAACTGGAGGGGACAGCATTAGCCAGTGACATTCAGCAAATGTATCATAAAGTGTTTTTATTTTCTTTTGTTTTTAACCATGTGCTTATCTGAACTCACAATATGAATACATAATATGGATCCATTAGATTAAGTTATTTTTGCCATAAAACAAATGGTTTGACATTTTCTTTTTAATTGTTACTATTATATTATACTATTATTATTAATAATAAATTAAATTTTAATCATGTAAAGATTTTGGGGTTGTTGCATTTATATTTTTAAAGATTGTTTGCAATTTAATCCAATTCAGTAATTTAATTTAATTTAATTTGATTTAATTTAATTTAATTTAATTTAATTTGATTTGATTTGATTTGATTTGATTCGATTCGATTCGATTCGATTCGATAAAATTTGATTTGTTTCAATTAAATTTTATTTGATTTGTTTCGATTAAATTAAATTATTTAATTTAATCCAATCCAATTCAATAATTTGATTTGATTTGTTTCTATTTAAATTAATTTAATTTAATTTAATCATTTGATTTAATTCAATTCAATCCTGGTTTGTTTTCCATAATACATGTAATACAAAACTGTCATTTATTGAAATATTGCAAATATTAAATCCCAACAGAGACATCCACAACTGAAAATACAATTTATTGTTTTAATAATATAAAAATTTAATAAATAAATGATAAAAGTCATTAATCTTGTGATAATGGCTCATTTTTGGGTTGTCCATTGAGTACACAGTAAATAAAGTCTTTCGCACTTCTGTGCTTTTTCAAAGTCTTTTAAAATGGAAAATCTAGTATACCTATAATGACACTGTAAAAAAACAACAACAAGCTGTTATTAAAGGTATGAAGAGCAAGTCTTCTAATTCATTGCATTATTTAATTATTTTTATTATTTATTGCGTGTTTTAATCATACGTCGCTTTGGATAAAAGCGTCTGCTAAATGAATAAATGTAAATGTTACAGTCTGAATGGAAATTTCTCTATTTCCTGCACTGGCTCGAATGTGGCACCTGCAGGTGTGTAGCGATGATGGGGAAACACTGACATCTTATACGGCATGCATGATTATTTTTAACTTCATAATGAACGATCTGGGCCATTTCCAGCTCAATTTCCTGGGTCTGTTGTCCTTAGGTAAGCAGGAGAAGGAGGCGTTCATCGAGCGCGACCGTGAGTTATTCCTGGAGATCTGCGGGGTGAAGCGGCTCTCCCAGTGCGTGACCACCAAACCACAGACTGAGAGCTACAGACCTTGCCCGTCGGTGCAAACCCTGGTGAGGCAGCTCGTGCCCTACATCCAGAGGTTCATCTTCTACAACGCCGATTTCGATGACTTGTACAGTGAGCTGAAGGAGAGTGGGATTGCTAAATGCATTGGCTCGCTCAGTTTTCGACAGGTACGCTGGAGGCACTTTCTCCAGAATGCAAACCCAACCAATTACTGGCTGTTGCATCATGTTCTTTCCCACAGGAGGAAAACAGAAAAGTTTCTGGGGTTTTTTTTGCAGGTCGGGAAGCTGTATAATCACCATAAGCTTCAGGTGCCAGACGAGGAACCGATCTTTGAGAATGAAGATATTATATGTCTCCTAACAGACCAAAAAGAGCTCTACATCCATAAAGATCACCTCTCGTCCAAACTGGACATCTTCAGGTACAGCATCAGCCGGTGACATTCAGCAAATGTACTGTAGGAATAGGCGGATCCATAATGAAATATTGATACTCAAATTTCTTTAACCATTGATCAGTGATTATTTTAACAAGAAATGTACTGCAATCAGTATGTTCATCTGAACCACTGATCTATATAATGACTGGATCGCTCATAGTGTTCTAAACTGCCGACAGCCAGTCCTATTAATTCAATAGAATGTATGGCAACAGTGAGAAATACCAATATGGCGGCACGGCAGCTTTATTTATATGACGTCATGAATCCAGTCCTCTATTATAGATCAATGATCTAAAAGCACAAAATAAATTACATAATATGGATCCATTAGACAGAGTTATTTTTTGCCATAAACCAATTGGTTTGACATTTTCTTTTTTTTCCTTCTTTTTTTTTAAATGAAATTTTAACCAAATATTTTGGGGGTTGTTGCTTAATTTTTTATTTATTAAATTTTTTTTAAAGATTTGTTTAAATTAAATTAAATTAAATTAAATTAAATTAAATCAGTTTGATTATTTGCATTTACAGTTATTTTTTTAAAGTTAAATTAATCGTTACAAAAATGTGTATATAATATACTGTCAGATTGAAAAAAAAATGTTTTGCTAAAGTGAACATTCAGCTGTATTTGTTGTAAAACCACAGTAACCTCAAATTTACCATGGCTAACAGTACAGTAACCATATTTAACCATGCTTAAACAGAAACTTAATTTTCAGTAAAATTAAGTCTAAATTTTAAATGTTTCCCTGCAGTTTTCTGCCAAAATAAAAATAGTTTAATTCTTGAAAGATTATAAACCACAACCGTAATTATTATTAGATATGTTTCCCAGTGGATTCTGCCTATTTTGAATGAAATCATGGCTGGGGAAAAAGAAGTATCAATATTGATATCAGTGTTACTCACCTTTCAAAAATACCAGTATCGTATGGGAAATAAAATGTGGCATCCCGCATCCCTAATGTGATGCCTCTCTAGGCTCGTATCCGTAATGTATCTGTATCTGTGTTTTATTGCAGAGAGCTGGTGAAACTGTTCACCACGGACAAAAGCTTTGCTAAAGAGCTTGAGCGCTTCCTCCAGTGCCTTGTGATGTGCGTGAATGTGAGTATAATGTCAAAACCCTGCACATTACTTTTACATTTAATCATTTAGTATACACTTTTATCCAAAGTGACTTAATGAGCACAACAAACAAACTAAAGTGCAGAGATTTATAAGTGCTGTGACAAGTTATGTTTAGTATAACGCAGAACACAGCAATGTTTTATATAATAGATAAAAAGTAGATAGAAAAGAAATAGAATAGCTAGAGCTAGTGTTAGAGGATCAAACAGAGGGAAAACGAATAGATAAAATAGAATTAGAATAGACAGTGTTAGAGGGAAGAGATTCTTAAAGCTGCTGGGGTTGATCTGGGTAGGTAATTTCATTATAGAATGCATGCTTCTGGAGGGAACATAAGTCTGAGGTAATCATTAGTTCCTTGAATTTTATGGGAGCAGCTATATAGCCAGTGAAAATGAATGAACAGAGGTCTGACGTGTTCTTGGATCATTAAAAATTAAACTGCCACATTGTGGATTAGTTGTAGAGGTTAAGCTTAAAGCTTAACTTACTTCAACTGAAAATTGAGTGTTTACTGCTGTTCTTTTGTGTTATTACACACTACTTTCCTATTTAATACTGTAAAGTTACTTTAATACAACCTGTTTCGTTAAAAGCACTATATTAATAAAGGTGAATTGACTAATATAAATTTAGATGATCATCATTGACAACTCCAAAATCAATGACAAGTTCTTGGCTGTCCTTGAAGGATTTATGGTTGAGGCGTCTAGCTGGATGAAGAAAATGTGATGAAGAAAAGTGTTTGGTTGGCCGAAGCCACATGCAGTTTTGCCTTGGCGTGGCTTGAGTTGAAGGTGATGCATTAGTAAGAAATGTTTTTTTAGACGTCCTGAGATGCGAGCAGCTATTGTCAGATCATTATGATAATTTGAGAGGTTTTAGTAGGAAAGATGTGAAAAGGCATGTTTTGGAATATCAGAACCTAGTGATGAAGAGAAATGGTCCAAGAACTGAGCCCTGAGGCACACCAGTAGCTAGATATTGTGACTCCTTACTCCTCCACGTTACCTTGAAGGAACCATTGGAGTGTGGTTCAGAATGTAATTAGAATGAGTAGCTGGCTGAACAACAGCAGCATACACACACACACACACGTAATGCTAGCTGTTTGTCCAAGGTGACTCTGTCCTTGTTTACAAAAACAAGATTTAGTGATGCTGCGTCTTAAGTGAATTGCTAGACTATGTATTGTTGTTGCTGGTCTGTTGGGTTATATCGAGGGCTTTCTCTCACCTGGTGTGATATATACACTCTTGATGTCGTTGCGATGGGGATCAGACCAGTTTCCGCACAGGTGCACGAGTGACTCATCTGATCGTGACTCCAGAGAACATAGAGAAGAGCTGTGCCAGGTGTATTCAAAGTTGAACACATATTTGTTTATTAATTAAAAAGAAAAAATAGGCTGTTTAATTTAATTGTGCCCCCGAGCCACGCATAAATTAGGAAAGAAATTAAGAACACTAAATGCATTTATAAATGTTTAATTTATCACTTAATACTAGAAAAAATTAACAAGACACCCTCAATAAAGGAGTGCTTCTGCAGGTGCTGACCACAGACCACTTCTCAGTTCCTATGCTTTCTGGCTGATGTTTTGGTCATTTTTGAATGCTGGCGGTGCTTTCACTCTAGTGCTAGCGTGAGACAGAGTCTACAACCCACACAAGTGGATCAGGTAGTGCAGCTCATCCAGGATGGCACATCAATGCTAGCTGTGGCAAGAAGGTTTGCTATGTCTGTCAGTGTAGTGTTCAGAGCATGGAGGCGCTATCAGGAGACAGGCCGGTACATCAGGAGACATGGAGGAGGCTGTAGGAGGGTAACAACCCAGCAGCAGGACCGCTTTCTCCACCTTTGTGACTCCACAGACTCCATGAGGGTGGTATGAGGGCCCAACGTCCTCATGGAGTCTGTTTCCGACCGTTTGAGCAGACACATGCACATTTGTGGCCTGCTGGAGGTCATTCTGCAGGGCTCTGGCAGCGCTCCTCCTGTTCCTCCTTCCACTATGGCGGATGTAGACTCTGTCTCTTGCTTCCACTAGAGTAAAAGCACCGCCAGCATTCAATAGTGACCAAAAAGCCAGAAAGCATAAGAACTGCGACGTGGTCTGTGGTCACCACCTGCAGAAGCACTCCTTTATTGGGGGTGTCTTGCTAATTGCCTCTAATTTCCACCTGTTGTCTATTCCATTCACACAACAGCAGGTGAACATGATCGTCAATCAGTGCTGCTTCATAAGCAGGCAGTTTGATTTCACAGAATTCTGATTGACTTGATGTTACATTGTGTTGTTTAAGTGTTCCCTTTAATTTTTTGAGCAGTGTATATAGTGTGTGTGTGAAGAAACCCTTATTTTGACATTGAATAATAGTCAGCATTTTAACCTTTTCACTTTTGCAACCCTCATCCAATTACAACACAGTGAAAGGCTTCCATCATATGTTATGTGACCTGTCTTGCTGTAACTCAGGACCGAGCTGATTTAAAGAGGTTTCTGGACAAAGAAAATGCTCAAGAACTCCCTGCAAATGAAGAACCATGGGAGGTGCCGGCGCCGATAGAAGTAAAAGCAGAAAGCATCGGTAAGCATCTCTCTCTTCGCGTCCCTGAACTGAGGCGACGGTGAGGGACAGAGAGTACACAGCGTCTGCACAGCTGTATTTGATCCCTTTGATTTCCCCTCCAGTTTAATCTGCTCCGCTCGCCCTCATTTCATCGCTCTTCGCACACGCATACACACGCATCGTGCACATATGCTAATGGGGGTTTGTTCGCTGACATGAAAGCGCAGCTGTTGCCAGGGCGAAGGGAAGAGCTGTCTCTGCTCAGCTGCACATCAGCCACACGCTTTAATAACCACTGCACAGCGAGACCTATTTGGGTCAGTTTTTGTGATGTGACATTCATCTGTGGCTGTGCTGCTTGTGTTTGCAGTGTCATCTCTGCTCCGGCCGTCAGAAACCGAGCAGGAGGAGGAAATGCAGACACAACACAATAAAGAGGACCGGCTGGTTTGCTGGCCACCGAAAGCCTCACTCAGTAAAACAGGTGGCAGCAGTTCAGGTACAGACTGTGGATGAGACTAATGAATATATATATATATATCTTCCCAGCACTGGATGCTGAAATGTAATCTCAGCTGTATTGTACATGTCTTGTGGTTATGATCAGGCTCATAATGCATGTGTGTTTTGTGGAGTCAGGCAGTCAGGCTGTTGAGGAGGTGATGAAGATGTGGCCTCCTCCCGCTCCACCTGCTTCTCTGAGTCTCTCGGGCTGTGGAGTCGTGAGGAGCTTGTCCAACATCAGTGTCCATCAGAACTCCACCGAGCCTTCACTGCACACAGAACCAAGAGGTCACCATGAACAGGGCCCCAGACCAAGCAGCGTCCCACCACGAGCCACAGGTCAGGACTGGCCACTAAAAAATATATATATATATATAGATATAAATTGAGTACTTGACCAATAAAATTTGGACTGTGTGCATTTTTTGATTTTCCAAAAAACACCATTTAGTACGTTTTTTATGCCTTTGAATTACGGGGACACTGAAAATGTCCTCATAAAACACCTACATATTGTAATGCCTATGTCATACCCATGTCATTATGCAAATTCGTGTCCTCATAAACCACATAAACATACACACACACAGATACATATCTATATACTGTATGTGTGCATGTTGAAGTTTATGTATTGGTTTTGAAGTGACTTTTTTTTACCTCTAAAATCTTAGCTAATTATAATATTATAAAAAGTTTAGCTCTAAATGGCGACATTACTTGCATGTTGGGATGTTAAGTATTAATCTCAAGGGGAGTTTATAACTCTTTGTAAAAATGTGTTTGCGCACTCAGAGCGGAGGGAAGAGGATGTCCAGTCTTTGGTCGGTCCACAGCAGCCTGTGAAGCCAAACGCTGCTATAGATGGAGGAGAAACTACAACGGACAAAACCAACCAGCCACCACCAACCGCAGATGATGATCACTCGACACTGCAGTATGTGCTTGATTACTGTTTGGCTTTTTATTGCCTTTCAAAAAGGTGTGCCTGTTTGACTCCTCAGTGTGGCTTGTTCAAGTCTGGAAAATAATGCGTTAAGGCATTTAATGCAGTGCCTATCCAGACCTGTCTATCAACTTACATTGATTCAGTAGCCGATGCACACGATGCAGGATGACCGACTGCATGATAGAGCTTAGCAGAATGCAGTTCAAGATAAATGATTCAATGAATTCAAGGTAAAGAATATTTCATTTTGATATATTTTAGCAGTATCAGAGCAAGGGTGCTGTTTTTGCTCAATATCTGCAGCAGTGCAAATATACAGCATATTGTATATACAATATATACAATATTGGGTTTCATTTTAAGCTCAGTATTGTCAGTTTAAATTTCGTCGACAAAAACAGTTCCAGTTTTTGGGTGAACTAAATCTTTAATAGACATCATGTAAGTATCATTTTGAAACGACTTCATGTCTTTGCAGAAGCCAAAATCCAGCACTGGCCCCAGAGGTGATGTTGAGCCAGTTCCAGGGAGCTGAAGGCTTGCAGCGTCCGCCCATGACTCTGGACAGCGCCGTGTGGAGCAAAGCCGTGGCTTCAGAGGAAGTGCTGGAGGATCTGCCGCTGGACTGCAGCATGCCTCAAACCCTGGTGCTGCCCAAAGACGACACGGCCATCATCGGACAGTGGGGAGAGCAGCTGGTCCACTCCTTCCTCACGCACTGGAAAGAGAACGGCGGGCCGAGCCAAATCACCTGGTTCAACGAGAAAGGAGAGAGCGGCCGGGCGTGCGACTTCAAGCTGACCTTCACAAATAACGGAAGCTCTCAAGAAGTCTTTGTGGAGGTGAAGACCACGGTCAGGCGAGATCGACACTTCATCCACATGTCTGCGAACGAGCTGGATTTGGCGCTGAAGGAGAAGGAGCGGTATCACATATACCGAGTGTACGGCGCGGGAGACGTCCAGCACGTTCGTCTCTGTCGCATCAAGAATCTCGCACAGCACCTGCATTCCAAGTCTCTGGAACTGTTTTTATTCGTGTAGCCATCTTTGGTCTTATTGGAAATCTTGAGTTGTTCTAGAATAACATTTCTGACCTATATTAGATGTACGATTCTGCAAACGATTCTGTTGTTTTTTAACTACTGATACTCTTTGTATTGATTGCACAATTTTAGTGGCCAGTTATAGTTAAACGTTTTAAAGAATCAACGTGTTTGGTCATGTATTTAAAGCACAGGTTTTGCATCGATTCTTTCATAAGCTCTTCTGTAAAATGATAACTTTACTCTTTGGATAGCCATATACAGTTAAGTAAATAAAATAAACGTTCTGAAGGGGCTACATTTTATTTAATTCCCCTACATACAGTATATAAGGTTAACAAATGTTCCAAACATATCATAGAAAAAATGGCATGGAAGTTAATGGCTGTTTGGTTACCAACATTCAAATTTAATCCTGTGCTCAACAGGAGAAAAACACTTACAGGTTTCTTAAAGGAGCTGTCCCTTTAATAAAATATCAAGCCAAGCTCTGTGACTGGCATCTGTCATGTAATATTGATGAATGAAAAACGTCCCAGCAAACAAGTTTCCTTAACAATAACATATGCTTCCTAATGGTTTCTTTGTTTTATTTGAGTGCTTTTATTAAATAAAATAACATTATAGAACCAAAAACTAACTTTGCTAGAACAGTGCTGGAATGCAACCTAAACAGAACGTTCTCTAATGGTTATTTTTAGGTTTTACTGTATAACCAAAAACCAAGAAAGTTCTGGAAACGAAACTGATTGGCCTTTTTAGTTTGTTTATTTAAAAAAAAAAAAAAAAAAAAAAAAATTCACTTGCACTGAACATTAAAATACATACATATATGAATATAAAATAAGCACTTAAATTATACAAGTCATAAATAAAATTTGTAATCAATCTAATGCTTTTTAAAAGTAAAAAGACATTTATAATAACATTAGTATTTAAAATATACAGCCTTAGCGACCTGACGCGAGGGAGAGACTCGTGCCGCTATTGGCTGACGCTCGCAGTGGGTGGAGTGTTGACATGTGATGCGAGGGAGGGACCTGCGCTGTTACTGGCTGAGACGCACAGTGGGCGGGGTTTCATCAGCCCCTCTCGGAAGCCGTGATTTTCCTCAGTCTCAGCTACTGAGCGCATAATAGCGGTTCGCAGGCGGAGAGGTCCGCGCCGGGTGAGCTATGATTCTCAGCAGCACCTAGACACACAAATGCGGGGAAAGAGAGAGACTCTCACTGCGGTAATTCTGCCTCGATACAGAAGATCTGCCGTTCTGGACAGATTTCATGGTGAGTGCATTCCGCTGGATGTCAACATTATTATAATATTGCAGCAACTGATGTATTCTTGACGTGGAATTGATGCATAATGATTGATTATAGTGGTGTGTCCTGCTCAAAACTGAAGGATTTATGTTACAATAACCAATAAGCCCTTATGCTGATAGGAAAATAAAATAAAATGATTCTTTTTTAAAGAAAATTGAGAATGAACATTATCAGTGATAACATTTAGAATAATAACATTTTTATTACAGTTTTCCCATTGGTGGCGAATTGCATAAATAAAAATACATTATTAGTATTATATTATTAATTAAATTGTTTTTCAGCTGTTTTTCAGATACAAATCTTATAATATATATATATATGCATTGAGCCTATTGAAAAATTTCACCATGTAAACGTATTCTCCTTTAAGAAGTGCGTGTGTGTGTGTGTGTGTGGCTGTAGACTGCAGGCAGCACTGTGATTGTGTGTGTGTGTGCTGTTGTTCTCAGTGCGGATAGGATGAGTCTGCAGGTATCCGCAGGTCACCCAGAACTCAACAGCGTTAAATGGATGCTGTCAGAGTCCGGATGAAAAATGAGCAGACCGGTCTGGGGTATAAGAGTGTGTTTAGATGCTGATCTCCTCTAGCGGATGCTGGACAGCAGTGCAATTTACATTCCCTGTCCCTGAGCTCTGCTGCTGAATACAAACACATGCGACACTTCGGTTCTGCACCTTCGATAGAGACAGACTGATCTCCGTTTGCACATGCCTGCCGGACAACAAGCTGACATCCGTCCTGCACCCGTTCTGGGAGAGGAGCGTTAATGTGTGGTGTGGGATTTGGTGGCTTGACTGTCTTTCACACCCCTTTGGTTTGAACACAAGGTGTGAGAGTCACAGTTTTAATTATTAAAGGCGCTCCACACCACCTCCTGTTCACTGCTTGCTTCCCTAGATATTTACAATATCGCCCAACATCTTACAGTCGTCCGCACGCTCAGGTTCAGCCTGTAATAATAAACGCATTCATTCATTAACAAATAGCAGCATGTTTTTGGGTGTAGTGGTGATTCTGTGGATTTTCTGAAGTGCCATGGCATGTTAATGAATATAGTATCATGGTGTGTATAAAAAGTAGCACAGTATACAGTTGTTGCACCATGGTACTAAAATGCAATGGGTTGGAAAATTAAAAAGCTTAATCCTAAAAAAAATAAAAAAAATTTGAAGAGGTGAACATTTGAGAAAGATTGAAGCAAAGAAATGGTTGCGTTTCAGATCTCTCAACTTTCTGTTTTGGATAATAATCTGAGGAAGGATGTATACTGAGATTGACAAGATGCTTGTAAAGGCATAATATAAGATATTAGCTTCTTTGAAGATATTTTAAATATATAAAAAAAGTAAATATAAAATGGAAATAAATCCATTAATAGTCAGTTAATAAATAAAAAAGACTGCATTGTTTATACTAAATAAATGAATAATGAAATATATTGCATATAGAATGATCATGAAGTGTACAATTGCTGTTCCATTAGCGTTGTGAAAAGTAATTACAAAATTTTCCCACCTGTACTTCATTGGTCAGTCAAACTGGTAGCCCCGCCCACAAACACTGCTGTGAATCTGATCATATAGCAATAGCAGAATCTTTCAAAAATTGAGTTGAAAAGGCATTTAACATCAGAACATTCTGCGTTTATTTAATAGTAACGCTGTGTAGTCACGCTGATCACAAAATGCTCGTGTTAGTTGCAAAGGTCAAATGTCATGTGACTCTTCTCTCTCCCTAAAAGCTTATGCTTGGCTCTCTACCTAAATCCTTCATTATCGTATGTGTGTGTGTGTGTGTGTGCAAGACGTCTTTCAGGGTTAGTGAAGAAAACAAGCAAGTCTGTAGGGAAAAATGCACTGCTGCTTTCCCAAACCCCACTGAGTCCTGCAGAGCGGCGCTGACATGAATATTCTAGTGTGCGAGCTCTGAGAGAGAACAGAGAGATTAAAGGCCCATGTTTCACCTCCCTTGACTTTCCCTTCCTTTTCTTCCCTCTCGTCTGTGTTTTCCTGGCTGCGGCTGTGATAACTGAGCGGAATGACAAAATAGCTGGCGCACGGGAATAAATGAGCCATTAAACGCGCTTTTAAACGACTGTGATGATGAGAAGCAGAGGAAGTCTTTGCCTGCTTTGTGTGCAAAGAACGTCCTGTACCGGAATGTCAAAGTTTGATATTACAGCACACATATTCTATATTTGCATCTCTCTGCCTTGAGCCACACAGATTTGACCCGGTGAGTCATATTGCACCAGCCCGGCTTCCATCTCGGCATGTTCTGCGCTCTTTATGAAGTCCTGGTGTGAAGGTGTCAGATGTGCAGACTGTTTAATAAAGCCTGCTGCAGGTCATTAGTGAGGGATTTGACCAAGCCTTAAGTATGTAGCGTGCAACTTGTCTTGCACCGTTGATGTGAACGACTTGCTGAAGTCACGGAGTTTGTCGAGGTTATCCAATCACCCACTCCAAGCACCTTAGCAACCCACGTTTCTGTGCCCTGGCAACCAGCCAGATCACCATAGCCTTGCATTATTCAGAAACGCGTATTGATGTTTTCTGTGCATGCAGAAGGAAGGTGTCACGTAATGTGCAATCTTTAACACACGATCTATAACATAAGCTCTGAGTAAGAAAGTCATTTCAATGCTGTTTCAAAATGAAGAATTTGTCTGTTTATTACTATGCCCTGTGTTGTATGAAGTGCTGTAGATATAAATGCAAGTTTACTTGTTTAACCTGCAGTGCTGAGCACTTCTGCTCCTCTGGCAGTAACTAATGCTTTATATGCTGTTGAGGGACAGATGGGCTGTGATTCAGGCATTATGCATCTCTGTTTTCCAATGTAACAATAAGATTAGAATTAGTGCACTTGGCTGATGTTTAAGCCAGACTGTGAGTAATTGGGGGTAATTGATCTATTTTGACAACATCGAACAACGGTTGTGTGTGATTAGGTCAGTTTTGGTGCTTGAATCTGATTGGCTGGTTATCCCTGTCGAACAGCACTTGTTTGTGTTTGTTCCTGACAGACAGTCAGTCAGTCTTTGTGATAGTGGTAAACAACACATTTGCAGTACGTAAAAACTAATATTAATTTCACATATGTAAAATTATGTTATGTTAACATTTGTTGAACTAGTTCGTTTAAAAGATTCATTTGAAACAACCTTTTTATTCTGAAAGACCGATTCGTTTGAGAATGAAACAAGTGCCTGAGTTGTTGAATCATTCATTTAAACAGTTTGTTGGGAAATACTTATTAATTCAGAAACAAAACAGGTGATACTGAATCACTCTGATGCACTGATTTATTCAAATTTTAAAAATGCGAGTCACTGAATCATTTGTTCACCTGATTCATCAAAAATCACAGATTTATTTAGAAATAAAACAACTACTGACTCATTCAACCAATTTGTTTAAAGCACCGATTGATTCAGAAAACACATCATGATTGATTCAGCTATCGTTCTGTAGTGAAGGAGGAACAGAATCTTAAATCACGTGGTCATTGAAACATTCATTCAGCTGATTTGTTCAAAGACGCAGATTCATTCACGAATGAAACTACTGACTGAGTCATTGAATCATTCACTCAACCAACTCATTCAAAACACTGATTCATTCAGGAATTAAACTGCTGTCTGGGTCATTGAATCATTCACTCAACCAATTCATTCAAAACACTGATTCATTCAGGAATTAAACTGCTGTCTGGGTCATTGAATCATACATTAAATCATTTGTTCAGAAACACTGGTTCAATCAGAAATGAAACTACTGACTGAGTCATTGAATCATTCACTCAACCAACTCATTCAAAACACTGATTCATTCAGGAATTAAA
>JAUCMU010000029.1:549017-567702 GCA_032275025.1 Enteromius treurensis
GCAACATTATCTTTACTTATATTTCTCATCAATTTAAATGCTGTTTAACCTAAAGAACACTGTTCTATTACACAGACTACATAAACAATGGTGCTCATTTGGAGGTCAATACTGTGTAGGACAACAGAATACAAACTATTAAAGGATTTTTATCACTGAAACAAACCCAAACACATTATTAAAAATGTGATTTATTCACCACATATTAACCTCGTTAAATAACGATTACTTATTCGTACAATATTTTAATATAACGTTAGATCACAAGTAATATGTCCAAAAGTACAGCAAAGCATACTGATGATTAATATTTGCTGTAACTTAGAATCTGGATCCTTTATAAATAATTTATCGGTGTATTTGATGCAAAAACTCATGTCGAGGACTTAATGAAAGGCCATAACAACCTGTTTTATTGACTGCACTCACGTTTAAGATAGTTGGTGGATTTATTAACTCTGATGCTATGAATCTGACACCCCTGACCTGGAATAATCATGTTTTATCTCCGGAATTGGCTAAATCTTTTGTCTTTTGCACTATACAACATCACTCCTTATGATCTGGGTTAGCATCCAGACCTGTCAAACATCTCCAGACCAGATTTAATCCAGGTTGGTCTGGTACCTGTCCTGTGGATCTCTGTCGCTTTTCCGTCTGGCGTTTGTTATGCTAACGTTAGCATAGCAAATTGTTAGCACGCGGGCTAATGTGCATTAAGGCGACAATACACCAGGCTCACCAACGTGTCCAGCAAATGTATGTCGTTGTGAATCCCAATTAAGCAATTAATCAGTAGATAAGCGCCAGAGAAGCAGCGAGGGCTTCCGTTAGCAGAGCGAGCTAAACAAAGAGCGCGCGTGCACAGACTCACCCGAGCAGATGCATTCATTCACGAAAGCGTCGCAAACTCCATCCCGCTGGAAAGAAACGCACTCTTTCAGTCGCAGCCGCTTCTGTCTGAGTAGAGAGTGGAGTTCGGACTGAATAATTCATGAAACGGGAGCTTCTCATACTTTTGGGCTCCAGTGGTTGTCAAGAGTCACGATGAGCCGTTGCGATGCATTATGGGACTTGTAGTCAGTTCACTCCACAGTGTAGTAATTATGCGACGCAAGGTCTTAAAAAGCATATTTTGAAGTCTCCCAAATTTTCCAGGGTTTTTAATGACTGTTAGAACCTGAAAGTTAGTTCCTAGAAAACCCTTCTCAAATATTAAAATAGGGCATTAAAAGGTTATAATTAAATCTAATTAAACAAAAAAAGAAAAGTTTTTGAATATGAATTTCATTTATTGCTCATTTTTTTAAATGATATTTTGGCCAAAATGAATAACCAATTAATTTGATTATTCAGGACAATGTAACAAATTATAATTTTTTTTTTGACCTCACTCACATCCTTAAAAATATATAATTTCATTTATAAATACACATATTTAATATATATATATATATAAAAGAAAAGCAGTCCCTGCATGTTTTATGAAATTAAATTTAAGACATTTATAGACCTTTTTAAGACCAAGTACATATTTGAATGTCTCTAAATGAATTATTATCAATGTCTTAAATCAAGATGTGTCATTTACTTGAGAAGTAAAATGACAAAAGTGAGAAATGGCTGAAAAGTGAGTTTGGATTCAATAAGAGCAAATATCTAATAATCGCACTTATAACATGTTAATTCCCCAAACTTTATTCAGAAGTAAAAATTAACTTAAATTTCCCAATGCCAGATATTTCTTCTTCTCCTTTTACGCCTTTTCTCTAAAAAACCCCCCCAAAAAACCTTACTTTTAAATTTTCCAAAATTTGTACCATAGTACAAAAAAAAAAAAAAGATGACACCCTGCAATTTTAATAAAGGACAAATCAGAGGGTGCAAAAATATTTATTGCTAATAAACCTGTTGTCAGTTCGTGTACATTTGCAGTATATTTACAATAATGTATAGATGAATGGAAATGTGAGACAAATTCATAACATTTAAATAAATACAATGGACTGCCACTGAACGACACTACAGACTTTATCAGCTTGAAGAAACAAAAGAAAAAACCTCCCATTCACGTGAGTGGACCAGTATTCAACCTTAAATCGACTTGTTAATACTCTTTAGAGCAGGCCAAACCCTCCCAGGTCTGTTCCTGTGTGTTGTGCAGAAATGCTCTTTTATTTAAAACATCCGGAGATGCTGCAGAAGGTCAGCGGTTAATGATGCAAGCGTCGACTAAATGCAGTTGTTTTAAATGCATCCCATTTGACTAAAACAAGAAAGAGCCGGAGGAATCCACTTCTAGCCGCGATGATTCCCGCCGTGCCGAGTCATGACGTGGGTTACGTCCTCCACTGGCGATTCACACAAACTAAAGAGTTAAAACAGTAGCTTACGCAGTCGTGTTTAGTGTACGCATGATAGATGCTTCATTAAAAACTAAGTATTTACATTAAGACATGTCAACGAAAACAAACCAACGTCGTCACAGTAACTGAAGTGCATGGAATGCAGACTGTAGACATAAAACTCAAACTTCATACCATGTTTAATATACGCTGTAGCTGTGACCAGTGTGTCTCTAAGTGATTAATTATTGGGCTAAAATACTCGGCTCTTTATTAACATGCAGCGAGGCCGGCCGGCACATCCGTGTCAGAAGTCCTTAGTGTCCTTGTTGTCAAACAAGTGAAGTCTCTGCTCCGCCGTCAAACCCTCCTTCAGACTCTGGAGACGCAAACACAGAGACTCAAATGTGATGCTCTGAAGCGAGCATGTCAAGGAAAACAGGGTTTCTGCAGGTTTGATGAAGGTCGACTTGTTTTGAGATCAATTAAAGGAACACAATATTTCAATAGTTTTTCTTTTAAGCCAAAAATCATTAGGATGTTACGTAAAGATCGTGTTCCATGAAGATACTGTTAATCTCATACCATAAATATATTGAAACTTCATTTTTGTTTAGTAATATGCATTGCTAAGGTAATGCAACACTACCTTTTGCGTCACAGTAAATGTATCTTGATTTAAGGGTGTTGAGATATTTGTACTGAAAAAGGACTGAGGAAGATATTTTTTGTTTTGCAGTGCATGCAACATTTAATGCGGTGGCTTTATGAATGTAAGATGTTCTGCTCTGATCTTTATTTGTGAAAGACCTGCAAAAGCCCTGTTGGACAATATTGCTGTTAAAAACAGATTCCAAAAGTATTTTATTTTCTTCATTACAAATCCCTGCTTCTTCATTGCATTTAAATCAGTGACCTCAACCAAAATGATAGAAGTGTTTAAAACTGCCAGCTGTGCCACCAACAGACTCCAGTGACACACACACACACACACACACACACGCATGCTGTGAACCGCTGCGACCGGTCCTGTGAAACTCAATTAGTCTGTCTGAAATATAAACGATTTCCAGCAATGCATGCGGAAATGCCCTTGAGTCCATGAGACACGCGTCTGATGAACATGAGATGACACGGACATGATGTCCGTGTCATTCAGCAGCATCGCATGCACCACGGCAGGAAATAATCTGATCCGTTTGTCTGTCAATGCATGAACTAGAGCTGGGCGATGCGGCCAGAAACACAATCAAAAAAAGGACTAAATGTAAATGTTATTATAGCATTCATGAGGAATTTAAATTTTTCATACTGCATTACATTTGATTTATTCTGGATTCTGTGCTTTAACACAAAATGTATCATAAAAAAAGAAATGGTGCAATAAAACGGCAAAATGTAATCAAATGAAAATAATTTTCCAAAACAAAACAGCATTTTCAATTTTGTTACATAAAATGATGTCATGAAATACCATTAAATAAGAAGTGTCTGTATGATGCATGTTCGGAAGGGCTTGTCTAAACGGGTTTGTAGCTTCAGGAAGCAGAGTTCGCAGACATCTATCACTACTTGATGGTAGTTTTTGTAAACTGGTGTAAATCTACTCTTGGAGCAGCTCTGGAGAGGAAGTTCATGTCCTCATATATTGAGTTTGCGTAGTGCAATCTGCAGAACATGCACTGACAGCTGCTGCTGTTAGATTCTTCCAGATCCACTACAAACACCCAGAGCTTATCACGGCTTTATCATGGTTTATCGCCCAGCCCTAGCATGAATCCCTCTGATGCACGGGGAGGTTAGTGCATTCGCTCCCTTCTAAGGACTTTTACCTTCAGGTTTAGTCTTTAGCTGTCCCAGGGCATGTCACGACTCACAGACTGGGAACAGAGGGAAAAACAGAGGAAACACATACACACACACACACACACACACACAGGACTGTGTGTTAGAGGAGGGAATGTTCAAAAGACATTGTCTTACCGCTACCTATCAGGCTTTTTCCTGGACAACAAAACACAGCACACACACAGTTCAGTTCCTGACCATTCACAAGCAGAAGCTGCTGTATTTTCTCTTAAAGGCAACAACGTTGTGACCAGAGGGTGGCAGTGTGAGCTTAACTAACTCTTACTCAACACCAGAGGACTGAACGTGTGTGTGTGTGTGTGTGTGGGAACCTACCTTTGACCTCATGGTGCGCTCGGAGCGTTTGGCTGCTGCGGCCGCCATCTTTAAAATGTCAGGATTGCTCTTCGACTTCATGATATCTGCAAGACACGACAGCCGCTCGGTTCAAAACATGCACGTGAATGTATGAGCGTGGGTTGATGGCAAGGCGAGGGTCGTACCGTAACCGCCGCGCTCCACGTCCTCCAGCGTGGGCTCCCCCAGTGCATCATGGGCCTGCTGCAGTTGCTCACGCAGACGGCTCAGATCGCGCTCCGCTTTGGCCCGTACGATGCTCAGCTCCGTGTACATGTCCTTATATTTATCGGTTGCATATTTTTTATCCTATCACGGGACGTGGCACAGGTTATCAACACAAATCATCGTGAATTCTTTCCTCAGAATCCTCAAAAAGCCTTAAATGATATCAGTTCGATCAAAATTCAGGTCATTAAAAAACATAATAATATTTTAAGATATATACTGTATGCGTGCATCTTTATATAAGCACGTAATAAATATACACAGTACACACACATACATATATATTTTTTTTTTTTTGGAAAGCGATGAATTGTTTAATAGCACTATTACGTATATATTTAACAAGTATCTGCACAATTATCTTTTTAATACTTTGAACACATTGTCACTATGTCTGTAAATCAAATATCATTGACCTATAACTATTAGAACATATAACAATTGCAATGCATATGCATTTACTAAATAAAAAATCTCTTAAATATTTTACACTTGAACGTGTGCTGCAGCCTGTTTGAAAAAAATCAATAATACAAGACTCCATGGAGCGGTTTTGTAAGGACATAAAGTATTAATTAAAGTTTTGAGAATAAGCATAAATAACAAAGATGCAGCACGTACTCTTTGGGCAGTCTGGAGCTCATCTTTTAAAGAGTTGATCTCCTGCTTCAGATACTGCACTTCTGATTCCTTCACTCTCAACATTACCTGTGAACGCAAGAGTGATGATGAGCTTTTCATTCCCAGGACGCTGTGGGAAAACAACGAGTCATAAAGGAAGAAACCGACCTCTAGTTCGTATAGCTCCTTCCCCTGTATGACCCCACCACCGTCTCCGCCGTCCTCGCTCATCATCGATCGCATCTTAGTGATCTCAGCTGCCAGACGATTGTTTAGCTCCTGCATTACAGACAAGCAGCATAAAGCATGAAACAGACAGCAGCAAGTTTATTGGGCTGCTGTCACTTTAACAGCTAATGCATGGATCCAATATACAGACAAAATCTCACTTAAAACACTTTGAAAGGTCACTGATATGGACAGTTTGACATAATCTTGTGCCAGTTAAAGCACAATAAGAAGATTTAGTTCTCTCCTCTAACATTTGTGTCTTATTTGCATTTCATTTCATTGACAAAAAGGTCAATCATTCTTTCAGTAACAGTTCATTATGCAAACGCTTGGCACTGGTTACCTGGTTGTGCGCATTGAGTTCCTGGTTCTCCCGCTGGCACTGTCTGAGCGCCTGCCTCTCGGCCTCCAGCGCCTGAGCCAGGTGAGCGTTTTCCAAGCACTTCTGCGAGTACTGCTCTGACAACACCTCGATCTCCCTCTGGTACGACATCAGCTCTTCCCTACAACACAAATTCACATGCAACTTTTCCTTCCAGTTGAAAGTGACCATATAAGTCTAGACAGAAACACAGCCAAAAGCTCGAGGCCAGATTACGAGCATTTCCACAAAAAAGAAAGAAACTGCAATCGCTCCAGATTCTGCATTTAGGTTGCGTTGCCCTCAGGACACACTTGGCTAAAGAGGCGTCATGCAGTCGGGCTTTAAACCCTTTATCCACTCCAATTAATGTAGAATGCAGAACACACAAGTCTTATTTGCTTATCGCAGCTTCAACAGGAGAGAAGCATCATCTTGTTAAACATGAAGAGGCAGTTGTTTATCTGTCAAAAGAATGTGAAGAGGTGTGGCTGAGACTATAATAGGGTAAAGGAATAACAACTGACTCGTGCTGTTTTCGGATTTCTTCTATGTCCGCGTTTTCAGTGTTGCTGTTGGCCTTGCGCGTTTTCTCCAGTTCCCGCTCAAGCTCCGTCCGATGTGCATTCTTCATTGCTTCAATAGCTAATCAAAGAAAAACACAGTTGCATATTTAATAAAATCAGACATTGGCATTTAATTGTAAAACAGATTCAGGAATGAGTCTTCAAAATGTATAGTTTTGACCCTGGAGAGAATTTTTTCCCCCCCAAAAATGCTAGTAAATATTATGGTATACAGAAATAAAATTTAAAAAAATATATATTGTATTTTAGTATAATTTTATATATTTTTTTACAGTGTTATTCTTGACCAAAAATGACCGGCCAACTAAAAAAATAAAATAAAATGTCCAAAAACCAAATATTTTGTGTCAATTATTTCCAATTAACAGGTTTTGAAAGTTGTTGTTTTTTTTTATCTGATTGATCATAGGCCTTTTTGATCTGAGCTAATGCACCAAAGTGATCACTGCCAAAATTATCCACAAATAGAGCTTTTTTTCCCCCTTACGTTTATAAACTAGAAGGCCCTAGTCAATAAAAAAAAAATACAAAACTAAGTCCAAGATTTGATTACTTGAAGGTGAGTAAATATTATATTTATAATAATATTTTGTGTTTAAGACAAATTGGATTCTGGCACAAGGAGCATATTTTATATGAAGAATCTGCATGTGATCCTGAAATGTCCTATTCAACACTGTATATGTGGGATCTGATCCCTACGAATGATCATATTAAGCAATAGAATAACCCTAAACATTTTCTCCTGGCCCTACTAACCAGCTATAGTGGCCGCGGTCTCCTCCTCCAGCAGTCTCTCTTTCTCCTCCTGCAGTTTCTCCAGTTCCCGCTGGTGCTTTTTCTGCAGCTCATCGATCACTTTCTTTTGAGACTCTTCCATGGCGGCGAAGCCTCTTTCACACGTCGCCTGTTCGGAAAGGCAGGAAGCGGCATTTAGTGCATCTCGTTCAGATCGATTCAAATCTACTTCTACTCTTGACAAGGACAACATTTACACAGACAGAGATTAGCGTTGTGTGGACAGAAGAGCGTCCACACAAGGCAGAGTATTAATAACCTACGATGACATAAAGGGGACACAGAGGCCAGTGAGAGATGGCTTCACAAAAGAAACAAATACACACACAGGGATGGGACAGTTTGTTCATTCAGTGTTCATCCCAAACACTTGGACACTTCAGCTGGACTTAATGCATGAATATAACTGGATTAGATACAGGATAACCAAACATAGGGAAATGTATTAATAAAGAAAGATCGCAAAAGACTCTTAATAAAGATAAAGCAGTAGGTATACCGTTTAAACTCAAGATCAATTGTATTGGATGGTTCATGGTCGTCAAACGTTGACTTTATTCATTCACTAACCTTGACACCAGTAAAAAGTCAATGCAAAAATTAGCACTTGATTTGGTAAAAAAAAATGTATGTATGCCGTAATTCATTTAAAATACATTTATTTCATACTAAGTATACTTCAAACATATTTATTGACAAATTAAGACTGATATAAAACCATAATTAAACTTTATTTGGAGTATTTCTTAATTGCACAATGCACATTTATTCATATTATGTAGAGGCCGACTGTTTAAATGTTCCTTTTTAAAATGCATTATAATACTATGTTCATTAAAACTCCTAAATAACTACAAATAACTAATGTTAGGGAAATCTGTTAATGAAATGTTGACTGTTTTTGAAATAAAAAATATAAATAAATTAAATATCGGCGGATATATCGGATTTCAAAACCAACAAATATTTGTTATCGGCCTTCAAAATCCTTTATCGGTCGGGATTTAATATTATGCCTAAAATGTGTTTTAATATCACTATTAATAAAGACCATAAGACCTTTGTATAATCAGTTGCGAGATTTGGGCGATGTCGAACAATTTGGCATCGTACGATGTCTAATGTGAAACATCGCGATGGATGATGGCATCGTCGGCAGCGGTTGGGGGCAGGGGGGTGGGTGTGTTTAGTTGTAACTAAAACAGCAAGCCCCGCCCCACGACTGACAAAAATAACAGTGTTCGCGCGGGCAGGTGAGAGAAGATTGAGCGCAGGAATAATCGCGTGCGAGTGCTTGAGTTGCGCGCGGATGACATATCAAGTCAGGGTTTGAAATGAGCTCACGGGCCCCGTTTCTTCACATGTACATCTGTTTTCCTCTCGTGGAAATGATTTACCGCGCTCACCAGCATAAGTGGTGCGCTCGCTTATTAATGCCATGGATTGCCGCCATAAATTAAGCGTGTTTTCCGCGAGCTGGTTGCCGCTGCCGCGTTGGACGATGGCGTCGTCTATCGACCCAACCCTATTGCGAGATATTTAAAGTTTACCTGTAGTATACTAGCAATATTTCCACTTTAATGCAATTATATACTTCAACTTATCTGTAATTAAAATTCAGCACAATTAAAGTGAACGAAGCACGAAATAAGTTTACATTTAGAAGAGCAAAAATACTATTTGCAGGGCATTGTTTTTAGCACATCCAATACATTTGTAGTATGCCAAGCATAAAACAAAAACATTTCAAATTCATTTTAGTATATGTTGTTTTCACTAGGGTACAGAAACTTGGTGTAAGATTTTAACGCATTAAAAATTCAAACATTTGCAGCTTCAATGTCCAAGTATGTTTTGGGGGCACTACATACGCTTGTCCATACTGTATACATATTTGTAAATTTAAATAGACCCATAGTATGTTTGCTGCTAAAACGCAGCACCTATACTTCTCTCTAAGTCTCTTAAAGGATTAGAAGTACTATTCGTCGACAGGGAGTTTCATTTCAGCGCAGATGTCAATGCTCTTCTGATTGTGCAAACGCAATGCATTTCAGATGTCTATTCAATGGCCCTAATCTCTGTACTCCGCTCTAAACAGGGGAGTGAGTGAATGAAGCAGTTGTTTTTAAAGGACTAGTGTCTACTGTCCAGGGACATGGCCTGTGTCCTGATCCACTACAGGCCAACTCTTCCTGTCTCCATATCACAGCCGCACCTGCACTTGTTTACTCAGAGCAGTCTCTCTGGGTGGAAAATCTCATTTCCTCTTTAGTCCGGACAAACATGAGTCCACTAGCACATACTGATGACAAATTTAGCATTTAGAGCTTATTATTTGCCATTATGCATTAAAAAATTTTTTTTTTTTAAATCTTAAATTAATTTATTAAATCTTGTAAGTAACATAAATCTAACCGCTAAATGTTAAATATAAACTGCAAGCACTCTTTCAAAAACTAAATATATCCGAAAAGAATAGCAGTAGAGGCAATGAGAAAATATTCCTGCAACTCCAAAGCACAAATGATGTAAATAATAATGTTTTGCAAATAATAAATTAAAAAGTAAACAATCGTTGCACCAATGCAGACACAATTTGACACTGGGCTCGTACCGTCCGGTTTCATAATTTGTCCATAAGTGCAAAATGATCTAGTTAGGAGCTGAACTGCTCTGGTTTAAAAAAAAAAAAAAAAAAAAAAAAAAAACTTTTCCCCATGATCCCATTATTCATGTGTATTTAAGTATATATATATATATTTATATATTTATAACATTTAAGTGGCAAACTACAAACCATTTTTTGTCAGCACTTCCACTTAGTTGGTGCACCAATGCAATACTGTAATTTATATATTTTATATTATCTAAATTAGTTTTACTCTAATAATAAATAATGCATCTCTGTCTGTAAAGCCAATTCATTCAAATACTTTTATGTATGTAATGGTTTAAATGAGACGTTTCAGTTATTATCATGCATTATTTGATACCGATTAGGTTAAGCAGCTGGCATTTTGCAGTTATAAAAAGAGAAGCGGGAAATTATTCAAAGAGCTACAGCTGTTAATCAGGCGAAAAGGTTAAGTGTGAGAACAAAGTCAACCAGGTGAACCACATAAGTTTAGCTGACAAGAGGAGTATGCAGTTATACATTCTCAGAACTGTATTTTCCTCTCATCACAGTTGGTTTGTCCACACTCCTAGCGTTAAACCGTACATGCAAACCTATTGTTAGCAGCCATGCATCGCTGGTGAGAAATATTAGGCCAGACTAAAGCACCACAAAGCAGGGTTAGTATGAGAAAAGGATGGGAAAGGATCAGGTTTAAGGTTGCCACATGAAGTCAATACAGACGGAGAACAGCAAGGACACGGAACTCCTTGACCTTTAGGTTTTCCAGGTCTTTCTCGTATTTGAGACGCAGCAATGTCGCATCCCCATCACGCTCTCGCAGATTCACTTCTTCAGTCAGTTCGGACAGCCGGGACACGAGTTTTTGGATCCGCACTTTGAGGGAAGCCGAGTTCGACTCGCCGTCCGTTCCGGCTCCGACGACGTCCATGAGCTCTTCCATCTCTCGATTGAACTGTGCCGTTAAGTCCTTACGCTCCATCTCGTGCTTCTTTTTCAGGTTCTCCATGCACACGGTTAGAGAGTCGATCTCTTTCACGTTCTCCTCAGTTCTCAGTCTCAGAGTCTCACCCGCATTGGCCACGTCCAGCCTCAGCTTTTCTGCTTCCTGCTCGTACGCCTCCTTTATTTCTCGCAGCTCCTTCTTATGCTTGGCCACCATGTCCTGAAGCTGTATGGCCTTGTCCAGAGAGTCAATTGGTTCACCTTCGATCTGAATGTGGGTTACGCCGGCTCTTAACATCACCTGTTTCTCAGACTCCAGTTGTGCCCTCAAATCAGCACAGTTTGCACACGCAGACAGGTCTAACGGTCTAGTCCTTGGCAACGTCTGAAGAACTACCAAGTACGTGCATGCTATGTCCATTATGGCCTCACGAACATACTCAGCACAGGTTCTCTGAGAGCCACAGCTTGAAAGAGTCAAAGCCAGTGACTGAAGTTCCTCATTAGCTTGTTCCCTAAGAGCAGAAGCCATTTGATTCAGTAACACCACTTTCTTCTGAATGACGTCAGCGAGGGTCTTCATGACGCAGGGGTTGGCAGCATCATCCAGCAACCGATTCAAAACGTTTGATTTCACCGTCTCTTCACTCAGTGCATTTCCATATTCAGCGCTTTTTGGATCACTTTGAAATTCGGAGAGCTTATTCATAAGCAGCAGCATTTTATTATCCACTAGCATCCGCTCTACAACCTTCCTTAGGGTTTGCTCGACCTCTGAGCCTTTCTGACAGTCCTCTAAACCGGCTAAAACCTTATGCAGAATCATGCTCTCAAACATCTCCATCACTCCTCCCTGATTCTCATCCAAATTGTTGTCGGACACATCTGTCTTACTGCCTATTACCAACACGTCAAGTAGATGATTAAGAGATTTAGACTTGCTCTTGAACTCTTCCACGACTTCCTCAATTGCACCTTCATTCGTCAACTCTCGGTGCCCAGTTTCTGTTCCTGGTTCGCTACCAAACGTACCTGCCTTCTCTTTCAACATCCTAATTTCCTCCTGAGCATCTACAAGCATCTGACTACACATCCTTGCATTCTCCTCGTGTTTCGCATTCTGCGACTGCAGTTCTCTACAGACCTCCTCAGCGTTTTGAAGCTGCTTGTCCTTCTCTGAAAGCTCGGACTGAAGGTCCTCCAACTGGCGTTTGAGGAGGCCTGTCTCCGAAACTAACTCTTTATCATCGTTTTCGCTTTCTGCCACCTGAAATCCAAGACCCCTAAGCGTTGCTTCTTTAAGTTGCAATCTTTTCTCTGTCTCTTTCAAATTATTACCGAGAGTTTCCAATTTAACAAGAGCCTCTTGTAGCTTCTGTGACTTTTCATAGAGTTCTCGCTCGTACACATTTTTCTCAGAAGCCTCTTTGTTTTCTTGTTCCTGCTCCACGTTGGATTGTGGACACTGCTGACCGCTGCGTAGTCTACAAAGCTCAGCTTTCAGCCTGTCTATTTCCCGATCCGCTTCTCTCAACTGGTTCACAATTTCCTGATAGCGCTGGTTCAAAGCTATGTTTTCACTGGCGAGCAACTCCACCTGCTGCGACAGAGCCGGATGGTCTTCTCTGGAGCAACCTAATGCAAACGAACTCTCCGTCTTCTGCCTGTGAACTCTTCCCAACATGTCCTCCATGGTGACCAAACGAGCTTCATAGTCCCGAATACAGTCTCCAGCCTTCTCCAAGCTTTTCCTCACCGTCTCATTCTCAATCTCCTGTTGGTTCCTGAGGCTCTCCAACAGTTTCTGAGTCATTTCTCCTACTGACTCTCTTTCCTGTCCTTGAGAACTTTCTACCCAAATGCATTCACTATGCGAGTGCAGGAGCTTTATCAGCTCTCTTAATGTCAGAGGCTCACTGGCATCTATCAAGCTCTCTAGCTCTCTGATCTTTCCCTCGCTATCCTGAAGCACAAAGCTGACCGTTTTTTGAATGGCGTTTGAGGGACAGACCTCGGAGGTGGCGGGTTTTTTGGTGTCAGAAAGGTAAGGTTCCTTTGTGGGCCAGTGTGAGAGAGAAAGGCCAAGCTGTGCCTGCATGTCGCGCTTTTTCAGCTCTTGCAGATGCAGGATTTCTTTGGTTTCCTGGTACTTCTTTGTTAAGCTCTGAGCTTGAGAACTAACCAGTTCAGTCCTCTTCATCTGGGGCTCTGTCTCAACACTCAAAGGGGACTCCAGCTTAGAAAAGGGGACCAGACAGTTGGTTAACAATCAGCACAGATGAACAACGCTAATCAATTTCTAGATTATAATTAACAGTGTTGAGGATTTGTGGTAAATGTACATTTTATTACAACAACTGTGTCGAATCAATCTATTACAGGTTAAAGGGCGAGTAAATTCATTCAGCTTCTTTCATGGACTAAGGCGCATTAGAACGCTAGAAAAAACATTAATGGCAAAAGGTTAGTAATTCGAAACAACGCATGCATATTAAGAGGTTAAAGAGTTGATTCATGGGGTAAGTAACGCAAAATTAGTGCTAGCTAAGAATGCCAGAACAGTTACATGCCATCCAGTTAAGCCTGCAGGCCTTTCGAGGAACAATTTAACCTAAACTACTGTGCAACCCCTACCGTGTCTGTTTATAACAAACCTGAATGAATAAATACGTAACAGACAACCCATTGAAACTAGCTGGTGGAGATGAAAATGTGTCCTGGACAGATACTCATCATATAGAATCACCTTTTGTGGAACAACGCAATGATTAAGATAAAAATCACCACACATTTGATTTTTAACTTCGGTATACTGAAAAGTTATATTGCAACAAATACTAGCTACTTAATGCCAAAACAAGTCAATAAAATAATTATCAAAGTCTGAATTAAGCTCAGAAGACAATGCGACAGTATTTTGAACAAACACACACACACACACACACACACACACACACACACACACTCTATAGCATATATGGAAGAAGTCAAGAATAAGGTTAAAATGAAATGAATAAATGTTAAATATGAATAAAACATGTCATGCACATATGCCCTGAATCTTTTCAAATGTTCATGTAGCACTATTCTGCAAAAGATACATTTTAAATAATTTCCAACACCCCTAAAATACAATGATACTCAACGCTTTTGAGAAAAAAAAAATGTTTAGAGTGTGTATCATTGAGTATGACTGTATTCAGAGGGTTCAGATTTTTTCATGCCAATATTTGCATATTTATTCACTCATTCATGTTCAGTTAATGTTAATCATTTCTATGTCGGCACATGCAACAGAGCTTGCATGAGACTGAAACATTTAATGTCATTTTGCTAGAACATGGCAAGAGGAAACTTAAGTAGAGGCAAAAGAGCTCTGTTCGTTTACATGCAACGGTCTCTAGACATGCAAAGCACGCGTTTGCAGCTTCGATGACAAAGATGGAAGCCATGTGTTTGTTGTTCTCCTAATAAATGACACACATTGTTCAATCAAGCAATAGCTGAATACTCTATGAAAACCATGACATAAATGTGGCCTACCGGTGAAATGTAACCAGCCCGGATCTGCTGTTCACGCTCCAGAGCGTTTTTGAGCTGACCCTCCAGCTCCAGCTTGTGCCGATTGGAGTCCATTAACTGCTGGTGGCAGCTCTCCAACTGAGCTTTCAGCTCTTCAACCTAACAATGTCCACGGCACAAAGAGTAGTTATGATATCAAATATCATTTTTCAACTCTCGATGTTTAAACTAGGGCTGCTGAACACATTTTTTTGGTGTGATTAAAGAGAAAATAACCCCACGAGTCAATGATTAAAACAATCACGCGCGTCACTTCTGAATCAATCCGTTGTTTGGTTGACTCGGTCGAATGAATGATTCAATGAGTCATTTTGCAATAAATTAGATTAATTATTCAGCACATTATGTAATTAAAGTCGTTATTATGGGTTATGACAGGTTCATATTTTGTTTTGGGAATCCCCGGCACCAGGTTGCCGATTCAAGGTCGAGTATTTAAGGATGTTTTCATTCATTTAGAGCTCATTTTCAAAAATCCCTTGACAGCCCTAGTGTAAAGTAATAACTGTGCAATGCGTTTTGAAGAACGTACCCCTTTTTTGTAGCCCTCAACGAGTTTTTCCAGCTCTGATGTCTCTCTGTTTTGATGGGTGGTGGGCAAAGGCACCCTCCTCTCCTCCCTGATGGGCGTCTTCTCCACCTGCTGCCAGCGCTGCTCAATCTCGTCCTCCACTCTCTGCTGCCGCTCCACCGATGGGGGCGGAGCATCTACTTGGACCACGCCCCCACTCTCAAAGTCCATCTTTGCGGCGTCAACGGGTGGATCGAAGGTGGAGCCAGTGACGCTCTCGTACCTCTTCCGCCTCTCCTCCCTCCTTTTGTTTCTCTCGGTTAGCTCAGCCTGGAAGGTGTCGGCCTCGTGCGCTCTCTGCTGCGCCAGAGCTTGAGCGATAGGACGAAACTCGGCCCAGTCAAATGTTTTGGACCGTCCTTCGCGCCTCCGTTCTCTTGCTCTGCTCTTCTTTATTCCACCTTCCCGCTCTACAGAGGCTTCGGAGGACGGGGAGTCCTGAGTGATGTCAGGCCGGGCAAGACTCTCAAAGGGGCCGCAGGAAGCGTGCTCATCCGTCAGGCTGTTTCAAAACATTTCATATGCAAAACATATGAATATTTCAAAAGACAAAAACATATTTTTGTGCTAAGGCATCAGGCATGGCAACACACCTAGCAACATCTGGTGCAGTGGATGGCCGGACGTTTTTCATAACTGCTTGGATCCAGTTGCGGCGTATTCCTGCAGTCATTGCGGAGAGCGTGTGCAACCCCTCTTGAGTCTGGTGTAAGCAAAAATTGAGCACAAACAGATCTTCTGATTAATTACTTCTTCAAACTTTTAGAAAACAATATAAAAAAAACACATTCAAGTCAAGAAACTGCACTGTTTGTCCATACAGAGCTTGGATAATTCATTACAAGGCATCAGAACCTAAAATAAACATTACAAATAAAATAAAACGTAAACCTACATAAAATATAAAGTAAAAATCCTTAAAATAAATATAAAAATTAAAAGTAAAAAAAAAAAATGAAAATAAAATAATACGTCCATGAAATATAAACTCCATAAAACAAAGCTGATAAAATAATACTGTAATTAAATAAAATATAAAATAAAATATAAAATAAAAGAGTCCATTAGATTAAAGATAAACTATAACATAAGCCACATTAAATTAAATAAAAATGTCCACCAAACAAAAAAAGTCCAAAAATAAAAACAAAACAAAAAGTCTGTAAGATAAAAAAATGTAATTAAATTAAATCCAAAAGGCACATTTCTAATTAAAAATAAAATCTAAATGAAACTAAATAAAATCTAAATTGTTAAAAAAAGTACATCAAGTCTATAAAAAAATCCATATTATAAAATAATATCCATAAAATTCAACAAATATAAAAATAAAAAGTTAAAGAAAAAATAAAAGGCATTTAAAAAAAAAATATATATATATATATATTACACAAAATTCAAGAAAATTAATCTTCAGACACTTACATGAATCTGGAAGCCATAGTTCCGTTGAGCCTGATATTCTGTAACATTATAGCATGTACTGAGATCAATCTCTCCATCCAGATCAGACGCCTGTTAACAAGGGAAAAAAACACACTGATTCAGTGAGAGTAATGGTATCATTACAGCAATAAGGCTGAAAAAAATAAAAATAAATCAGGGAAAACTAAATGCTATAGAAGCTTTGTGAATGACCTCTTCAGCAATAGAATCCTTGTAGTATCGTAGACTGTGATCCGTCAGCACAAACCAATACTTCTTCCACTGAAATTAAATAATAAAATGGGAAATGAGACAAGCTGGAATATTTCAAATACAATACAGATAAAAATGAAACGGATCATAGTAGAGCGAGCTCTTGGTCAGGGAGGATCCTGCATGTGTCTGATGTATGGACAGGCTGTTTTTAAGACATTTATCCTTCTTTAAAGACCACGGTGATAAAGTTGAGAGGCTCTATCCTTTCAACTTTGTGACCTATTGCTGCAGTGCAATCAAAGTGTATCGTGCCCTTTAAAAGGAACAGTGCTTTGAGTCAGGGCCATTTGAGCTGAACAACTTTGATCAACAGCAGATCAGTTAGAGGTGATGCATTTAACACCAAGAACCTCCTCTGTTAACACTTTTCTGTTAAGCTACAGCTTGATAATATTTAAGTAACTATAAAAAATAACTACCCTACTTTTTATTAGATTTTTAATTATATTAACGTCATTATTAATATATGTTTGAATAGATGTCATTATAACAAGTTATTACAGCCGCCACTTAAATGTCTATATTTCCAAAACAAATTATTGCACAATTAAAATTTAATAAAACCTTCCTTGAGAGCAATTTAAAGGTTTGCATTTGAGCATTGATTTTTTTTAAAATGTGATTAATTTATTATTAAATAAACATTTATTTATAAATAAAAGTATTATTTTCTTATTAAACACAATTTTAGTTTTTGGTGAATGACATTACAAAATGAAATAGTATTTAAAATTTTAAATTAGTTTAATTAATATAAATTATTATTATAAAATTAATAACAATAACTGGTATTTGATTATTATTATTATATACATCTATATATATTATCATAAAAATACAAAAAGTTCTAAAAACATATTTTTAGGTAATATAATTATCAAATTAAAAAGCACTAAATTTAGCAATATTTCCAATGCTTTTATCATTTTTATTTTTAAAAAAATAAATAATTTTTTAAATATTTATTTAAAAAAAATGTTTTAACTGCTTGTGAAAGACCTGTGAATATTCAAAACACTGGCCAGCACATGGATTCGGTATTTAATTTCAACACACTACTGCGAGATCTTATCGGTGAGGGATTATTGTTGTTTATTGTTTACAGAGAAACATAAGCTCACCTGGCCCTGTTCATCAAGTTTCACCATCCACCCCTTCTTGAAGTTCAGCAGGTCTGGCTGTAATCCAAGAGGGAAACAATTGTAAATATAAACAGAAGCAGTGGAGTTCGATGTGTCATGTTGTGTGTGATCACACAGATCTTCATGCATGAGCTGAACCAATAAAAGTCAGGTGTGCCGAGTGCTGATCGTGAGCATTTACTCACACCCTCGCCTCATTTCTACACACGTCAACAAGCCTTTTCTGCTCTTTGACACTCTTGGGTGAGAGAAAAAGATGCAAGCCAGGGTGTTTTTCAGGATTACTTGACTTGACAGTCACTTATTTCCAGTGACAGACAGGAGAAACACACTCCACATGCCAGTTCAGAGCATCTGTACTTCACAGCTCGCCGAGGAGCAACACAACAGGCATATTTGTGTGTTAGGAGTGCTCATACATACACACACACGCTCCGCTCAAACAAACACACAGACGTGAGAGCACAGGAACACACGGCCGGATGCAGGAGGAGCTGGAGATGACCTGGGCAGGAGAGAGGAACACGCGACCCCGCGAGGAATAGGACGTCCGAGGACTTACAACAATGAAGCACACAAATAGCACAGAGAAACAAGAGGGCGACCAGGATTAGTCTGGGTGGAGATACCAGCAGAAAGGCTACGGTTTAAAGGTCAAAGACAAATGATAAAGGAAAAATCTATTTACCACTGACCCCCCCCCACAAAAAAACAAATTGTACATTTTATA
>JAUCMU010000029.1:575127-586363 GCA_032275025.1 Enteromius treurensis
ATACACACTTGCATGTGTGTGTACTTAAGTATACATAATAAATACATACAGTACACACATACATTGTGTAAACGAGAACCTATTTTGGATGCGATTAATTGTATAATAAAAGTAGCTTTTATTAAAATTAGAGCCATTTTATAAACCTGTTGTGCATCACTTTCTTTGCTTAACCAAAAGGAACTGATTGAATTTCATTGGTTAACATCTTAAATTAAATCGATTATGCATTTATTAGATTTTTATTGTTTTTAATAATAATACTGCATTAAATAATAAAACATTAAAACATTTTTTACATAAAAAAGAAATATATAAATATATGTATGTATGTATGTTTTTTTTAATTATTAAAATGCAATAAAACCACAATCCAGAAACTTAAAAACTGAAATCATAGAATGTGGAAAAATTCTGGATAGATTGGGGAACACATAAAAGTAAATTCGGTACAAAATCAAACTGATCTCAGAGCACAGGTTGCAGTCATAGAGTACCTGTGAGGTTGCTGGTTCCACTTTGCGCTTCTTCTTTTGATTTTGCTTGTTAGTTCTCGGATAAACCACTAGCTGTTCACTCCACCTGGGGAAAGACAGAAGAGGTCAAGCTTATCCTGTGCGCCGTCTGGGGGGAGAATGACTCCTTGAACACGCCACATACCCATTGATGATCTCCTTGTTGTCTCCTCGTATGTAATACTCTTGCTCCGGGGTGATGATGCACAGAGCATTCTTCTGTCCGGTCCTGGCTTCGGCATCGATCACATCACTGCACAGGTTCATGTTCACCGTCCCTTGCGGTAGCGTACTTGGCTGTGTGGGACAACAGATGACAAGTTAACGGTGACAAAAGTCCACATTCATTTTTGGTCAGAAAGAGACAGCACTGACTCAGATGTGGATATAGGAATGTGCAAAATATATACTGTGATCTTCGTCATTTAACCACACTTCCTGCTGAAGTAGCTTGTTTTAGAGCAATGGTGACGAATGATGTACGTCGCCGATATTTGTCTCATAGCATTAAATCAGTGCTGGCAGCAGCTTTAATCATTACTGCAGCGCTGATGCCATTGTTCCCTGACGCTCCAGGCCTGCCACCATCAGCCCGTGCCAAACACGTCACTGGAAACATGCCTTTATTTACGCTCATCACCCTGGTGTGCTTTGAGAGGCAAGTCACGTCACACATTAAAGCTGTACTGGACCCACGCAGGACCCCCAGCAGCAGATCCGTAACATTCCCACATCAACAATAAGAGCACAGTCAGAGCACGGCTCAATGAACTCCGTGGCTCACACACACATAAAGATACACAAACACACTTTTATTCATCAAGGATGCAATTGATTGAAGGCAACAATAAAAGGCATTTATAAGGATACAAACTAATTCTATTTCAAATAAATGCTGTTGTTTTTAATTTTCCATTCATCTGTGGGTCCTGAAAAATAGAATGCATCACAGTTCTACAAATTTATGAAGCATCAACAATAATCAGAAATGTTTCATTCATGATGATTTCTGAAGGTTAATATAAAACTAAACTTTAATCTAAGAAACAAATTATATATTCACATAGAAATCAGTAATCTTTCAACTGTAATAATATAGCCATTTTGACCAAAACTGGTTAAACACATTTTATTTTATTGTTTTTTTTTCTTCTCACAATTTTAAAAACACTTTTCTGACTTCATTTATTTTAAATGATCCTCTGGTATTACTTGATTTTTTTTCTTTTTTTTTTTTTAAAGAATATCAACTATGATCTCATTTGGTGTCAATTCATATGAGGTCATTCATTTACATAAAAAAACTAAACGACTCGAGATTCTATGTATGCATTCCTTTTCTGGCTATTTTGGAGCTCGAACAATAAGTCAAACAGGTTTGGAGGAAGATAAGAGGACGAGCTCGTAATGGCTTTTTACTTTGGTTGAACTGCTTCTTTAAAGCACTGGACTGAGATTTAGATTCTTTCAGTGTTAAGATCCAGAGATTCACACTCCAGCACCTTCTGCCCGGGCTGTTATCAGACGTTCCGCAGACTCCAGATGTAAAACAGGTGCCGTCTTTTCCCGATTCCTTTTATGGCCATTTTAAGTGATCTAGCTTTATTAAAAGCTCCCAGTAAACTCCAGGGAATGCCAAATATGGCAATTACAGTGTGTCGCAGTTATAAACTGCAGCAGTGTTTCTGTTTCACTACAGACCGAGTGCCGTGGAGGGAAAGAAATCTGGGTAACGAGACATCAGCATAAGAACAGAAGACCCAACAAAAGGGTCTCACGTCACTTCGCGCACAGCCCCGAAAACACACAACGGGACATTTTTATGCCTTTGTTCCACCACAAATCATGACAGAAACCTAGATGTATCAGATTACTAATTTCATATTATTTTATCCAGAAGGCCATTGAAGAACCAGACCTAAACTGTAGCATAAATTCCTGTAAAAGTGCCAGTAGCCACAAGCGGACAAGTAGTTTGAGCCATGTGCGCTAAAGTTTGAAAGCAGTTCATTTAGGTCTTTGGACTCGCTTGCGTTGGGGGTGGGAGTCTTTAAGTCATCTTTAGATAGGAGAGGAAAATAGAAGGCAATGCATGGAAAAAAAAAAAGTACCGAAAAGAAAAACAGGAAGAGCTAAAAGCTCGAAGCAGGACTTTCATCGGGGGGGGGGGTCCTCGCACATCTGCCCTGTGGGGACAAGGGGCCCACGCATGAAAATACAGTCACAGGCCCTGTGAATTACAGCAATGGCTTTGGGCAAATGCTAATGTGTGCTACGGTTAATGACTTGGTAAACATGCATATAGCAAATGAATCAACGTCTTATCAGAAACAACGAAGAGTTCACGTTCGCCAAGCTCTCCATTCATGCATTTCACATTATTGTGTTCTTACTCCAAAACACATCAAATCACATATCCTTTCATTGTCTTGCTATGCTCAGCTATTTATAGAACTCTAATAAAACTAAAAGAAAGTTCGTCCTGCATCGTAAGGAATCAAACCGCATAACTATTTTACAGTCAAACACAGAATGAAAACAGATTGCTTGTTTAATAAAAGACTTTTTAATGGCTCTTTGTTCCAGTTAAAACAAGGATCAGCGAACGAGGTCCTCTATAAACACTGTGCATCCTAAAGTGACAGTTCAGCCAAAATTGGCCGCTTTATGGAAAGAGCTGTGGAAAGCTCCTTATTCCAACATGAAGGACACATTTTGTTGGGTAAAACATGAGTTTAAATTTCTGTTTGTTTCTCACACAAAGCTTATCTTTCGGAGACTTGAAATAAACTTAGCAAAGTCGCATGAAACGCAAAATTACTGGAAAACGATTTACAAGAAAACACTAGCAGGCCATGATGCAAAGCTCGACAGTTTCCCAACAGCCAGGAGGACGAGTTTTCAGTAGTGAGAGCAATGATTTGGGTCACAACAGCTGTTTTGTTGCAAACATAAGTGGAACAATAGCAAAGCTGCTCCATTTTCAGGTAGCTCTTTGTATTTTGCAGCACGTATGTGCCCAGACGTGCCGTGTCCTCTGTTAAAACGCACCTAATGCGAATCTTCCAGCTCAGGAACACCTGAGGGCTATCAAACAGACGCGTTTCATATTCAACACCTGGCAAACGGTCAACTCCAGTGGATCTCAGATAATCAGAGGTCTGAAAAAGGGGACGCATTTGATATACCATTTAAAATCTGAGTTTCTGAAACAAACTCTGCTTTAGTCTGTTAAGTTGGTTTTCCCTAGGTGTTGTGGCAAAGCCCTCCGCGGAATGAGAATCTCAAAGCATATTTAGCATTTCGATGTGGTTTTAGGGGGCTAACGTTCTCAGAGTTTAGCACCGTCACCCAGTACTGAGCAGTTTCTCCTAATAAGGACATATTGGGGGGGGAAACGCAATCCTGAGCGCAGACTCCACGTTAAGAACATCTCAGTCTGACAATTAAAATACTTTGCTTCAAGAGCGCAGCTGAATACACATCATGTTTATACGAGTCACTAGTGAAGCTAGATGAATGGCTACTTACCGGCTGACACTCTTAATGTAACTGACAAGTTATGGCTTTAGAGAGTTCACGTGTTTTAAAACAACTATAACCATACTGGGATACGATTACAACAGACCCTGGAGTCAAATGAGCACACTTGACCGTTTCTTCAGGAATTAGCCATAAAAGCACCAATGTAGCTTCAATGGAAAAACATGCCTATCATGATTAAACTGTCATTAAAAATAATATTAAGTTGCTTCTTGAATGTTTCTCTACAATAAAAGCGTGTTAAGTTCTCAAAAACGTAATGCGCTCAAGGTCAATGCTCAATCACATAACAAAAAACAAAAACCTGAACAAACAAAAGGAAATGAGTAAAAACACATTTGCTCAAGCAAACACGTAATTTTATCTTGCTTCAACAAGTCTTTAGGCTCTTTGATAGTGACTTGTGTTTGATGGACTCGTATCAAGCACTTCACATCACAAGTGCAACGCTGTACCAGGTGTGCCACCGAGCCGGTTTACTAAAGGAAAAGCAAAAAATATGGAGCTGGTTATTTGCTGCAAATAGGGTTGGATCGACAGACGATGCCATCGTCCATCGCCGCCGCAGCAGCAGCAACCAGCTCGCGAAAAACACACTTAATCTATGGAGGCAAATCTATGCAATAAATAAGCGAGCGCATTACTGATGCTGGCACGCAGGAAATAATTTCCGCGAGAGGAAAACAGATGTACATGCGAAGAAACGGGGCACGCAAGCTCATATCAAACCCTTGCGCGCCACGCACTTGATATGTCCAGATATTCTTTATAAAAGTTATGGCTTGTACATGTCCCCTTAAAACGGCACAAAGTGGGGGCCTGTTTTCATAACGGTCCAAATGTTTACACAAAGAAAGAAGCGGAACTGGACGCGCTGTGTGTCGTTGTGAAAGTGAAACTACCTTCTGTGTGCTTCCAAATGAGGACACAACTAGAAGTGGCAAGTTGCATTTAAAACACTGTTCTAGAAGAGTTCAACACAAATATTAGAATGTGTTCAGCACATTTACAGAGGATTATTTACTAAACCTGGAAGCAGTCCATGCTAGCTGTCCACAGAGACTATAGGGAATATCTAACAGTCTGGTGCTTCCCATTTAAGTTACGTTTTCTTGTTAAACGAAGCTGCTGCTTACCACTCAAACGTGAGTATTGAGCAGTGAAGGGTAGTGCTTGTTTGTTTGTTATTTCTCCGATCACGAATGCAGACATGGGGTTATGTTTACGAGGCCCGATGCAACACGTCGCTTAAAAAGGACAGCACTAAGTCATAATAATCAGTTTGTCTCCACTGGACGCAGCAAATGCCTCGTGTTGCGGTATCATGTTATGATTAGGGGCGTCACACGCATTGGAAAACTGGCCAATCGGAGAACACCTTGCTTTTTTTTTTTTTTTGAGCGATGAGCTTGTTATAAAAGTCAACTTTTCCAGGAGCTGGACGTGGAAAAAAAACGCATTGAAAAGAATGTCCACTAAGGAAACAGTATCTCTGAATATATGGCATTAAAACAGACTCTGTGCTATGAAAGGATTCCCAGGAGAGAGGAGAAAAATCAATTAAGACGTTCATGAAAATCCATTTAGCCTCTTAGAAGTGAGCTAGTGTGTCATGCGCTCAAATATCAGCTCAATTCAAAGCTGTAACGCAACCACCTTTACTAGAGACGCTGCATTTCAATACTATAACACGCACCACAAAGTTAAGAGTGCTACTATTTAACCCCAAGCACATTTTTTGCACAAATTAAACCAAGTCAAAGCATTCCTGTTTACATGTAGTCTCTGAAGTGGCTTTTTTTCTTGACCTAATTTAACAGCATTTCCCCACACAGATAAAAAGACCATAAAGACAACAGGGCTGACAGCATTTTCAAAGCAAAACAATGGCAGGAAACTCTGTAGTACCCTGAACTAGCTTGGACTGTCCTCACCACTCACTGGAAATAAAAACAATGTCCTCCCTCAGCCATCTCGCACAATGATGCGACCCTCTGCCTCGTGTTGCAATGCAGAATGATGAATTGCACCGCTTTAATGGGGATTGCTGTAGTAAGCAACCCGAGCGTCGGGAGGCGAGGGTCCTGTGGGGCTCAGCACTAGCACAGAGCCTGTGTGTGGGCCTCACTGTTTACTAGGGCTGGGTATCGTTTAAAAGAACTCCGATAGCAACACCGGTTCCTGAACAATACCTTATCGATACCAATTTTATGAAATCAGTTCATAAACAACATTATTACATGATTAATTTGCCATGAATACCTTTACAGTTCTGCGTGTACATGATATGACGATAGATTTACTCAAATGAAACGGTCAAATGCTCTTGAAGTAACCCTCGGAGCAGTTCTGGAGACCTCATGCATGTAGCCTAGTGTATTTATGTCCTCATTTAGTGAGACGAAGACGATAATATCAGCAGAAATGTCACACACAGGCCAGTATGCTAGTAAACAAAACTGCGCGTCTGCACCATACAGTAACACAGAGACACGCAGAAATCATCTTTTTTGCAGTTAAATATTGACTAATACTGTGTGTGGCATGTGCACATGTGTGTGTGTGTGTGTGTGGTGGAACTGCGCCAAGCACGATACAGAGCACCCAACTTAATGTAGAAACAGAAATGGCGTGCAGTCGTGTAAATGATATTAATAACTTAAGGCTATTTAACACACTTTGGTCAAACACACTGGCTAGTGCTGCAGTCTTATTGGCTCACTGGCGTTGATGAGATGAACCCCTTTAGGTATCGAAATTGGGTACCGAACGACGAGGCGTTTTTCTATACTCTGTTGCTCCGAGGCAAATCGGTCGGTATCCTAAAAGTATCAAACTCGATACCCAGCCCTACTGTTTACACACAAGCGCCGTAATCTCCGGGCAGATCAGGCAGCTAACTTGGTCACCCATGTCACATTCCTGTGAAACAAACAGGCTGAGCAGGCTCTCATTAACCACAGGGCCGTGTTCTGCCGGTTCACATCCGATGGACTCATCTCTGAGCTGCTGATGGGGCAACAAACTTTTCTTGGATTGTTTTAGTTCAGGGACGGTTGCGTTATCTTTTTGTTGGAGAGGAATCCACTAAGGTTTGGTCAGGGCAGCTTTGAAGAGCACGAATGTAATCTCTCAAGTAAGCAATTTGATTCACAGATCACTGATGTGCAATTGCTTGAGATGTAAATAACAGACAGCTTACCGATTCATCCAGAGCGAAGCGCAAGCAGCCGTGTTCATAAAGGACGAAGAATCGCCGCTGCCATTTCTGTGTTCAAAGGAGAGATTAGTAACGTTAATCATATTCACTCAAATACACCATCTACTGGTTAATATACAGTTCACAGTATAAATTAAATGAAAATTCACTCCAACTTCTAAATGCATGTTATAGATCTTATTGCAAACAATTCACCTGTGCATGCATTTCATGCATTTTTAATCTTTAATCAAGATTTTGCAACTTTTGGAGAAACGCTGGACTTATTTCCCCTTTTTCAATCATCTCCATCCATGTCCCGCTCCAGATTTTTCTGATACGCCACATAACTTACAGGTATGGGGGAATATGGGTGGAAAGTTCTGTAGTTTCATTAAAACTTTAAATCAAATTACTAACATTATATTCTTTCCCCTTACACTAAAATTAGCATATCACGTTAGCCCAGAATAAAACCCATGGCCATTCCCTAAATGCGTAGACTTTAAAAATGCACTTAAACAATTCATCACATCACGATAAAGCTCTAACCTGACAGCTCTGATACAAAGTTTTGAGCGATTAATCAACAGAAGCAAATACAGTATTCTCACACACCTGAATACACACCACATGAGATTTATTTGTGTACAGTGCCAAGACACTAATGCAAACAGACGCCAAACTTTCATACAAATAGCGTCACGTCCTCTTACCCGGGATCTCTGCATGGGATTGTCAAAGTCCGTCCCCTCTGGAGCCAAACACAGCCATCCGCCATAGATCGGCTTGGCCTGCAACAAAAACAACATATATTATTGAATCAAGTCAACAACTGTATGTGTTTGAGTCAAGGGAACAATTTGTGGTTTGATTTATGATGAGCCTCTCATGCTTAGTAAAAACTGAGATTTTGAGGGGCTGATATAACCACTTTTAAAGTGTGCAAGCTTAGACGCTGCTGAGCAGGACTAGGCAAGTTAATATAGCTTCACTTTAAAGCAGATGTTTGCCTCAAAGGTTAAAAATGCTGTGTTATTAAGCAGCGTCTCACCTTCTCCCCGAATGCAATGACCTCAAATTTATGACTTGAATATTCTTTACCCTTGCATACAAAATAAGGACAAAGCAAGTCTCGGAGTTAACGCTAAGTAACGACACTGTTGTTTTTCAGAGCTGCGTTATGACAGAACCTGAACTGTCTTCCTAGTTGAGGATCCATAACTGACTGTCCTGCCATAACTATTGGTCTTTTTATTACTCTGAAGCTGCTTGTGACACAATCTGCATTGCTGAAGTGATACACCTTGACTTTAAGCACCTCAAGATCCGATACAGCTCCAAACAATATTTTTAATTAATAAACATAGGGTTATGCAGTCGGTTTATCATAACAAAATCAACATATGAGATGAATTCCGTAAGCGGAGGATGCAAACGATTATGGCATACAGAAGCAATCTCTATTAATTTTTCTGATCATGGCAAACGAAGACAGTTTGATGTTTATTGTAGAATGAAGTCACATTGCAAGACAGTGCTCCAAATCTTCTGACACTTTGAGAATTTGACTGAAGATCAAATTTGATTACAACAGCTATTATCGGCTGCTGGTGAACTACACAGAGCCGTAGATCACTGACGAGCTGCGCAATGTCACATTCAGTATCGCAAACACAATATTGCGTAGCTCGTCAGTGAAAACAGGTGAGGGAGAATTACCCCTAATCAAGAAAGCGGCTTTACTGACAAGATGCGCATTATTATTCCATGCGATATATTGCCCAACATGTCAAACTAACTATCAAAGACTACAGATTTTACACTAGAACTATAATGTTTTTGGATTTTCAAAATCTGTCTCAGATGGCCAAATCATGGCTAAAATAACAATAAAAATTATTTAAAAAAAAAAAAAACCAAAAAAAACAATCTTTAATTACTTGTATGTTCATTAATACTTTTTTTTTTAAACATAAAATCACAAATTTACCAATACAATTAAACCAACTGTAAACATACAACATAGCAAATGAAGGAGGACAAGGAAATGCATTACAAGCAACAAACAAAAAGTGTTTTCAATATCTGAGAGTGCTCTGAGTTTTCTCTTTAAAGCTTCCAGACAAAGAGCAGACAGTTCACTGCCTCTTTAGCTGAGCATTATTGCTGTTTGATCATGGCATCACCGACAGCAGCAGGTCTGATTGGCTGCACTCACACGAATGCACAGACATATTTTGACATTATCATATACATTTTGTCATGTGGTTAAAACAAAGCTGTTTACAAGAATCACTGAAGAGAGAATCCATCTGTTTTTTTTTTCTTCTTCTCCCAGCCCTCTCTACAAGTACCCATAAATACATCTTTAAAACAACGGAGGATACCTGGGGACCAAATTTAGCCGTTTTCCTCTCTGGAAGAGGTGGGGGATTGGAAGCAAAACAAAACACAGCTGTGACTCCAGCATGTGAGCAGCGGCACACCCCTGCGCTTTCCTTCCTCTCCCCAGCTTCACGTCTAACCCTACGGCCCCACCGGCTGCATCACGCTTAACTCCCAATTTCCTCCCAGGCTGAATCCTGAGGGCGGCCAGCTCCCAGCGGTCCACTTTATCCCTGCATCCCCTGAACGCATTCGCCCTGAACTTCTACCCCCGCCTAAACAAACCCAACGCCCACCCCGAGCCCAACCGCAGCTTCAGAAGTGGGAGCGACCTCTGGGAAACTCTGCTCCACTTTCCCAACATGCACTTCCTTTCACAAGCCCCCCATCCCGCCCGCTCACAGCAGACCATGGGAATCACACTGGGACGCTTTAAGCCGCTTGATGCAAGTTTCCATTTTTAACATGCGGGCTAGACCTTGAAGTAAAAAAGACAACCCTGGAAGACAAGTAAAATGCAATACATGACTGACTCCTGTCGCTCTCGCAACAAGGAATATATTCTAGCAATTCAGGTTCTGAAGATGTCAATAGTGTTGCTTTCAAAAATGTTGCTAATAAAAGCCAAATCTCATATGAGCTGATCTCTTTTAATAGACTATGCACGATTGCTTTCTCGTTTAGCAACCTCAGGTGCAATCAAAATTTTGAAAAATGAAGCACAAAATTAAATCTTACAGAACAGAGCAATCCTAATGCAACGCAACACATTTACAATCCGAGTCAATTCCACTGAGCTCTCCCTGGAAGGCCTTGAGAAGTCAAGAGCGTTCTTAAAGGAATGAGTCTGTGAAGATTACAGTATTCTGAAAGTCTTTTACCCCCGGGTAAGTAAATGACTATGTGCTGCCAACATTTCCTCAAAAGGGACCGTTTGACTCAAAACATCCAACATGTACTGTAACATTCAACTTCCTCTGTAAAATACACAGAGAAACAGATGAGGTAACTCAATTGTGAACATATATATTTCTTAAGTATTTACGTCATAGATCCACAGTAGTCAACTTCTAGCCATTTGAAATAAAGTTTATTTTCAGAACATCTGCATTGCTACGAAGCAATCATTTTTTTCTTTATTTGATTGATTTCACATGGCAACCTTTCAAAGTGTGCACCTGTTTATGCTCCTCATAGCATCATCCATCAAGATGAATTGATACCCAAGCCTGGTTCGTCGAGTTGGATTGCTTTTTCACCAAAACCAAGCTCCTCCAGAGTGGGTTCTCAACTGGACCAAGATAGGGATGCTCATTTGGGTTATTTCTCATACCCGACAACCGACATTCGTTAACCGATTATTAACCGGTTAACTGACAACATTATTTTAAATGAGAATTGAATTCAAAGGATAAGTCCCTGTGACCCGTTAAAAATAATAAGATTAATATCAAAGATGGCAACGTCCACAAAACTAAGTCTTACCACTTTCTGACATGACAGGAGTCCAATCAAGGCGCGAGTTCTTTCATCAAACTTTCATTAACTGACAGCAGCTTTGAAAGGAGAGCGGAGCATTTGAATCGCACGA
>JAUCMU010000029.1:604729-666482 GCA_032275025.1 Enteromius treurensis
AATCAACCAATCATCCATCCAACCATCCACTAGTCATTACTGCTGCGGGCGGTTGAACATTCACTCATGTTTCTGGGCTACACCATTTTGACATACGCTCAGGCAACAGCGCCTGCCAACACGTCTAATGACATTGATGTTTGCTGTAGAATCAAATCATTCAGCATTTCATTCTACCTCATATTGAACATGATACACTCAATGTACGAAAAAAGGCGTAGAGTTACAGGAAGTGAGCCGTAATCACATGAGATTAAGTAGGGAATGAGGAAGATAGGTTACGAAGTGAAATGGATCTTCTTTTTGGCAGCGCTGTCTCTAAGCACATATGTCAACCGGTCGTGGACACATTTGCCAGGATTTAGCACGTGAGAGTGTGTATTTGAGAGTGAGCTGCTGTTCCCATTGCTTTTGAACATGTTTTAGGAGAAGGCTTTGTTTTAGTGAGTGTACATGTTGCACCTCCGCAGTGTGGAGAATGTAGGCATGTGCCAATACTTGTATTAGTCCCTATTCCCTTGCACCGCACACCACTCAAAGTGCTGCCCTCATCAGTTCTCCAAAGCTCACACTGCACAAGAGTTCATAACGAACTGATTGGTTTTGCCAATTAATCTGCACCAATAGTTGATCGCTGCAACTATAGGCTATCTGCAAAATTTCTCGTTCATATTTTTTCCAAGTTGCTGGTCCATTGCTTTTAAATGTTGAACGTCATACTCATCTATGCCACTTTGTTCACGTAAACCATTGTCTGTTTGGTGATTAAATCAGCGCTGCACTTTTGCCCAGTGTGACTTTTTTTTTTTTCTTAGATCATAACATAATGACTCCCAAACTCAATGATTGTTTGATTATTTTATTAAAACAGTCAAAACAGTTTTATTCTAATTATATTATTTACACATTTATGAGCATGTAACCCAACTCCTGCCCCTAAACCAACCATCTGTCAATAAAACACAAGATATAGCAGACAAATACAACTACCATAATTTATTATTTCAAGTCTTTTGGGGCAAAACAATTGATTTGTGAGAGGAATAGATGCGGTCGCTGTCTCTGTCTTCCGTATACTTCCTGTGTATTCCTGTGATTTGTATTCCTGTGAATCCTTACGTCAATGTTGGTTGTCGCTTGTGTGTCTCGTGATCAATTGAATCATTCTACCGGACAAGAGTATGTTTTATGAATGAGACACGAGCGCGTTAACGGAGTGGGATCTTTTTTTGTGGTTAAATCCTTGTGTTTTACTCTCTTCTTCGCATAAAGACTTCGTATGGCTTCAGAAGACTTGGAATGTGACACAACTTGTTTGTAATGTATTTATTCTGCTTGTTTATGATTAGTTTGTGCAATAAATACCTGTGACTGCATTTTCCTGTGTGTGTTTTATATTGTTCAGAGGTGGGTGGGTTTAGAGTAGGAGTGGGGATTTGGTGCTCCAATAAAAGTAAAAAAATATATAATAAATTTATATGTATGCATTCAAACCATTACATTACGCAAAACAACTGAAAGCAATGGAGGACCTTTCACATCGAAAAAGTTACTAAAAAGGGGTACCTTGAGCTTCAAAAAGCATCAAAATGAGACGAGTTGGAGTGAGACTGTGTTGCGTTATCAGTAAAGCAGGTAAACCTCTAGAATTTAGTGAATCTGGTCCCACTTCCAGATTATAAGTGGTTCCTTCAGTATTTTTGAGGACGAAGGAAACATTCACTGCCCTCAGCAACCTTTACCAGTGACAACAAATCAGAAATAAACTGTATTACATAAATGGATCTATATATTCTTTGAAAGAATTGTGAGTGGTGCTTGACTGTGCAAAACTCCCCACCATTGGGATGGTTTGTAGCTTTCCGGGGAGATTGCTAACAGTTTTTAAGGTAGAAGAGAGCTCCATGCATGAACTGTGTTCTGATCGACATGGTCTTTACGTAAGTTTGCTTCAAACTGAAATCATGGTTGAATATCCAGTGATGTCCACTTTGCAGGGCACATATGTTCGAATCGAACAAACATCTGAAGCGACAAGAAAAACGTACAAAATCTGCAGAGCAGTGCGGTGCGAGGACTGGAATTGAGAATCGTTGCTTTACACCAACAGACTATAGCTATAACAATAATTATATTATTAGCTACACCAACAGAAGATAATTATAATGATAACTATGTTAGATATAATAATATCTATATTAGCATCCACATCAACAGAGCATAACTATATTAAAAGCAACTATATTACAGTCTACACCAGGGGTAGGCAACATCAGTACTGGAGTGTCGATGTCCTGCAAAGTTTCACTCCAACCCTAATCAAACACACCTGAACAAGCTTATCAAGGTCTTCAAGGGTACAGGCAGGTGTGTTTTCTTTCAGGGTTGCAGCTAAACTCTGCAGGACATCAACAATCCAGGACCAACGTTGCCTACCCCTGGTCTACACCAACGGACAGTATCAATACAAGATCCACGCCCTTGGACGATAACTAGCAATGTCCACATCAATGGACAATAACTTTAACCAAATGAGTATGATAAGAAGTAATTTAGGTTTTCTTCAGTTAAACAAAGTTTAATTTTTATTATTTAATTAAGTTTTAATTGACCCAAAAACTTAATATGATCCAAACTACGTTTTGTGAAATGTTGCACCCATAACACCAATGCACTTAACTATAACAATAACTAAATTAGGGTCAACACTAACTTGTTTACATTTATTGCAAAAAGCAACATTGCTGTCTTTCATATGTCTTACATCTGTTGTCCAGCAGAAAGCATGTAAATTAAAGCCATTCTCTCACAAATCATTTTTATTGCAAGATTTTATTGCAGAAAAATCAACGCCAGTTATCCAAGCTTATTCTACTGGTTATTTTTCCAAACGTGGTTACAGAAACAGGGTGTTTTTAGAAAATGTCACAAATGATTCAGCATCGTCTGAGTCACCGGCCTCTTGTGTGTAAAAGCACTGTGTGCAGGATGTTATTTTTGAAAGGAGGTCAAAGTCAGTTCCAGGAGTATTTACATGTACTGTCAGCCAGTGAGATAAAAAAAAAAACTCTGTGCCTGTTCATATCTGTAAAATCAATAGTCTATTATTACTCAGATTTGGGGATGAACAATCCCTCATTGTGAGATTTAGAAACATAGCCAGATATCACCAGACCTTAAACAAACCTTTTTGTGGGAAAGAAGTGCTCTAGAATACTTAAAAAATGTACTTGTAATTGAAATTATAGTTAAGTATAACCTTAATTTAATGTTTTCAGCAATGTAACTGCATGTTAAAATTTATAGATTTACATTTATATTAAATGCAATTACTTTTGCAAGTGCTTTTATGATCCATTAAAGTAGGACTTAAGTCTCATAATTACTTTCTTTGGAATATGGTTGAAGTTTACTGCAAAACGTACTGGGAAGCATTTTTGGTGAACTTTTTATTATTTTTATTATGGTGAATCAAATTTAATGTAAATTCTCTCAAATTTGTCACTATTAACTAGTTGATTTATCATTCCTATTTTTAACATATCAGCTGCTTATTAATACTTATAAAAAACATTATTCTGCATGATCTTATTCCATAACCGTATCGTTGTTGTTAACTATATTAGCATCTACACCAACAGATTATAAATATAAGTATCTACAGCTAAGTATTAATAACTGTAATGATAACGATAACTATAATAATAAATGTGTAAAATGTATAATAAAGTATGTTTATTAGGATTAGGCCTTATAGTTAACAATTAGGACATTACATTTTCATAAATTTGCCTTAGAAAAAGCCTTACTGGTGTGTATCTTAAGGCATTGACATGTTTTAAGATCAGTCAGTGCAGTAAGATCTTTCAGTTGAAAGAGTTCAGATTTACATTTTAGTCTAAGACTAGGCTTAAGCCTGTGAAACCCGGGGGTATATATACTAAAGCATGTCAAAAGCTTAAGACATTATTTAAAGTGCCCCTATTATGCTATTTTAAAGGTTGCTAATACTGTTTTACGAGTCTCTTAAAACACAAGGTCAAGGTCAAATACAAATTGCTGTGAGACAGGGATGGATTTAAATTGTACTTTAAAGTAAAGCTTTTAAATTGACATTACAAAAAACACTTTTTAATAGTCTACTTAAGTATGTTAAGAAATATAATAATGAAAGTCTACTCTAAGTACACTTAAATGGACTTTAATGCTGAAATATGTAAGGTTACACTGTCACGAGTCGCGCCTCCGTGGCTTACTCCGGTACTCAGCAGCGGGAACCATTGCCAGAGTACTAACGTTCCTACCCGGACCCTTTAAGCCCACGTACCTGGCCTAGTTCCGGCCCAGGCCTATTGTCACGCCCCTGCACTGTTTGTTGTTGGTTTTCCCCATGTGCTCACTGTGACCCAGTTTCTGTTAATTGTCTATTATGTTCAGGTGTGCCTCCCTTGTTTGTACTAATTGCCTTCCCTTTATAAGTTCTCCTCAGTTCTGTCTAGTTTGTTGGTTCATTGTCTATGTGTACAAGTTTGCGTGTGTTCCTTCATTTTGCCTACCTGCCTGTATATCACCGTTGTGAGTATTAATAGAACTGTTATTTGAAGTATTTGAATCTCTACTCGTCCTTCCTGCAACAGGACCGTGACAGGGCATTACTAAATAAAAAAACAAAAATATGAATTATGTATAATCCCATTTTCACAGATTCTGCAAGGGCTGCCAAAACTTTTGCACAAAACTGTATTTTAATGCAATAATACAGGAGTGTGTGTTTATTTATATATAAATACTAAATATAGTCAGCACACATGCATACTTAAATAACTTTTTTTCTTGATGCAATTAATCACGAATAATCATTTGACAGCACTTGTAATCGATATAACAATATACTAGGTAAAAAATAATGGGGTAATTGTGACATTTTATCTCACAATTCTGACTTCTGTCTTGCAACTGCAAGTTTATGACATGCATTTTTATTCTCAGGAGTGCATTAAGTTTTTTTAATTTTTTTTCAAAACCGCGTAATAGTTCAGAAAAACATACTCCACTAATCTGTTTTATTTGCAACTTTTATTTCTAAAATATTCGCTTCTGTGGTTTGCAGAAAGAAAATCATGCACACAGGTTTAAAATGACACGAGGGTGAGTAAATGATGACCGACTTTTCATTTATATAAATTTACGGTTCCACATGCAAAGTGGGATTTTCCATTAAAAACAGTGCTTTCTTACAAAGAAATCTCAAATGACAATATCTGTGTCGGGACTTCACCCACAGTTGTGTTTGAGTCTGTCACATTCAGGCGACCGTCTGCCGTCGTTTGTCAGATGATCCGGTTCATCGGCAGCATGTCGCAGCGGATATTGATCTCACGTCTAATTGGAGACGTTAATAAAGTCACCGTCTTCTCCTATCGACTGCTTGACTCATTATCAATCAGGCTGCTGTTCTCAAATGTCATTTCATGTTTGACATTGGGCTTAAAAGTACCCATTTTTTTATTATCATATCACAAGACCATTTACTTAAATTCCAAAAAACTTAAAAAAGATGAGGCTTTCTAGAAATGGAAAGGCCTCTGGTCCTGACATGACAAATAGACATGAATTGTAGGCTGTGAGCGATCGCTCAGCTTCTGCGATTGGAATAAGATTAGAATGCAACAATATTGACTCTTTGTAATTAGAGGGGGTCATTAGGTCCACAGCCTTTTAGGGCCATAAAACAGATTTGGCTCCTGGAATGTGGCGGCGCTGGCAGATCATTCCACCCGAGCTGAAATTAAAATTGGAAAAATTGGAAGAGGGAGAGATGTAGACATTTCAACCTGCTCTTATCTCTCTACTCCGTGAGCTACCGAACAAACCTACCGTCGCTGGATATGTGTGATGATAACGTCAAAATCTTTTTTATTTTTTGATTATCACCAGCAGGAGCGATGACAACCGGCGCCTTTTATCATGGCAAACTCCCTATTGCTTGGCAGAAATCGAATTTCCATGGTAGTTGGGTCATGGAATTCCTTATGTGATTTAAGGAATGATAGAGGTATTTGTTTTAGCGCTTTATTTTGGAGCCCACTGGGACACATGGTACGTGTTGGAAGATGTGATGGACTTCATAAAGAATGATTGTCTGAGTGACCTCAGCGTGACCCTGGCTCTTTCATGAGCAGTGCTGCTACAGTCACTCCTTCAAACCTGTGCTCTTATTGACCGGTCCTGAAGACTGGAAAAACCACTTCATGATGCACAGTTCAAAGGGCAGTGGGTTGCTCATCTCTTGTCTTCTTTAGTGTGTAAAAATGGTTATTATAAGACCTACACCTTCAAGTGGGGGTCACTAATTTGATTGTTTTCTAGATACAAATGAAAAATTGTATCTAAAACATAAAGAATTCACTACAAAATATGAATTCAGAAATTGTTTTTCATTGCTTCCTCATCTTGCTGAACATTGAAAAACCAAATGTAAGACACATCTCATTGAAATACAGACCTGACCTGCAGCTGCAACAACATCATTGCAAATGCAGAATATTTATTTTAATTTTTTTTTGATAAAACGTGAGTTACAGTATTATAATAGCCTATTACTCAGTAAATTTAGCTTAGACCATTAAAAACAGCAAATCAATAAAACCAATATTAAGAAAAAAAAAAAAAGAAAAAAAAACAACAACCAAACAATTTGCAGAAGTACAATTATATATCTGAATGAATTGGTGTTTAAAATTTGTTAAACACTCATAAATTCAAGCGCTATTTTGGATTCTCTTACAATGTCAGTCACTTTTTTTCACTTGTGAATGAATAATTGGTTTAAGTGAATCAGTTGAGTGAATGGTTCAATGACTCTTTCAATGACTTTTCACTTCTGGTTTGAGTAATTGGTTGGAATATGAATGGATTGAGTCAATTGTTCAACGAGCTACATTTTCACTCCTGAAAGAATAATTGTTAATAGTAATAACGAAAAATAATAATGTATTAAATCACTTTCAAAGTCATTTCTTGCAACCCACTGCAGAAAGAGTCACTGAAAAAAATCACCACCACCAATGGCTTACACATAACACACATCTCTATAATTAAAATCTGTTTTCAAGGATTGTTAGGCTGCATAAATTAGGTCAGCTGGAACCAGGAAAACCCATAACACTCGATGTACTTGTTACACCATTAGAAGAATGGCATCTATGCTAAGTCACTATTAGTCTGTTTCTTTGTTATTCTGAGGTCACCGTAGCCACCAGATCCACACTGAAACCAGATCAGATGGTCTGGACAGCAGAAGTCATCCGGATCCAGTCCATATCCATTCCAGACGGTGGATCAGCACCTAGAGATGACCTTTACAGCCCTGAACATCAGAGGAGACAAGGACAAACACCTTGACGGCCATTGGGACAAGACCATAGGAACCAGATGAGTCCTCTGCGCATCTGACTTCGCTGCAGACCTAGATTTTATCTGGCTAAAGGAGAAAGGCACCCTATTTCAACACAGTATATACCAGTTTACACTGCTTTGACGCAATCTGCAGTGTTAAAAGCTCAATATATATATTGGTGACTTGACTTGACTAATATTTTTGATTCTAGATTGCTAATTGCTTTTATTGATATGAATTTTTCTACGCTTTTGGATAAAAGTGTCTGCTAAATGACTGAATGTGAATGTAGAAGGAAGCATGTATGCCTTTAACTGATGTTAAACGTTCTCTCTTTCCCCTAAGGAGTCATGCCCCATATGGAGAGAGTCATTACACACAGAGTGAAAACCCCATGGAAACTGCAGGGAGAAATTTATGATTCCCCTGGTAAAGATAAAAGAGCCATTAACCGATGGACCAAAGCAGTCACACACCAGGTAATCAAGTCATCACATGTTTTCAAGTCCAACAAAATTACACTGTAGAAGTAGAACTAGACATAAATCCTTAAAATGGTTCTCTCATGATGGGATTTGGGACAATTTTCTTAAGACCGGCTATATTGTTCCAGCAGTATAGGCTATAGGGCACATATAAGACACTATAGGGCTTCTCACACTTTATAAGAGCTAAGCTTCATACAGTATGATGCCTAGGACAGAAGAACAGAAGTGCCACGATACAGACATGTAGCTACCTGGTCTCATGGCATTAACATACCTTGGTGCACTTTTTATCGAGCCATGAAATACGTACCAATAAGAACATCAGTGCAGTTTCCACAGGAAATGAACACTAGAGGCAGTAAAACTGAAAAACTTTTACTCCTTTTCACACAAATTTACAGAGTTTCGATTAATAAAGGATAATTTTCACACAATTACTTAAATCTCCAACACAGTCTCACGATGAATTTGTACATATTCGTACGAGGTGCCAAATTTGTGCAAATTCATACTAATTCGTCCGGCCTCACTTCGTACGATTTGTCTAAAACCACGTGATGGGTAGGTTTAGGGGCGGGGTTACGTTTAGGTCATTCGTTTAAATTCATACAAATTGGCATCTCGTAAAATACGTATGATTTAGAATGAATAAGTGAGGTCGTACAAATTCGTATGAATTAGTCATCTCGTAAAATATGTACGAATTGCCGCCATGTTATGACTTTAAAACAATATCAACATGCTGGAAGATTTGAAATCTGATGCTTTTGACCTACAACGTTACACATATCCAGCCTCATATCTAGGAGTATGTATCTAAAACAGTTCAAGTCTGTGTAAAAGGAAGCTGAAATGACACAGTTGCTTTAACAAATACCTTTTATATCAGTTTTGTATTTGTTAACACTATCGGGTATTTTTAGGGTTGGATTTCCAACACGATAGCGCATTAACTTTTAGCAAAACACAGAAATACTTACCTATGTCAACGTAATAAAAATGTACCAGGGGTCATGTATTGAACCTGTGTTTTAGCGTCACTCAGTGGACATTTCTCTTTGAAATTGCAGCAAAACATGCAGTAAGGTACATAAAACAGTGTTGCACAAAATTTGCACAGAAGTACAGTTTTTTTTATGAGGCCAGGTTGTTATATTCGCTTATAATATTAACATGTTTAGACATATATACGTATATTTGTATTTTGAACAAAATATGTTGAACAAATCATCAGGTGAATCCTGGGATGTTTTCTAACTTTGGCTGGGTTCTGGCAAGGTTCTCTTAAAGTTATAATAAATGTTAACACAAAAACATAATTTATAGACCATACAGTGTTTCAGTTGAACATTTCAGTAGCATTAATAGAATGTGTGTTCAAACGTATCTGTTTTTTATTAATTTTCTCAAAACGTCAGCAAAAAAAAAACATTTGGAAACTGAAACTTTTTTCCTAACGTATCAGGAAAACTCAAAAGCATTCCCATAATGTCTGCAAGATGGTAGAAATGAAACATTCCTTTAATGATTGCATAATCAAGAAAAAATAAAAATTCTAAAAAACATTCAGAAGTAACATTTTCATGACTTGAGAATACTTGAAATACTTAAAAAAGTGTATTTCTGTAGTGGGTTCACATCATGTGAACTGGAAGGAAAAATGTAAATTCAGACTTCACACCGACAACAGCTCCCATTCAGATTGGAGAACAAAATCTTCATTCAGATGTTAAAAATAAACTGTATAACACGGCGTATCAAACAGTGCTCGCTCACAGAGAAACACGGCAGTTGCTCCTGTGTTCTTTTCAGGATCACTGATCCGAGACCTGTTAGTGGTTGCTGCATAAAGAGAGAGATTTGGGCATCGAGAGAGAACAAAAATCCCTCGTACAACCGCGGACCACATCTTTCCCCAAGTCTTGAATACGCAAGCTGTCATCTCTCAGTTACATTGGTGAGATGTATTCACACAGAAACACTCTTGCACTCAAAGCAAAGTTATAAAATGTTTTTATGGCTGTATGGAGGGCTAATCAAGGGCCACTTTAATACGATTTTTACACTTGAACGTGGAAAATTTTCGATTTTAAAGGACATGTCTGCCTTAAGGGCATTAATATGTAAATGTATTTGTAGTAGACTTGGCATTAAACTAAAGTAAATTTAGGGTAAAGCAAAACATAATTTCTTCATTTATGTGCACAATAAAATTTTTGTCATGATTTACCCAAAAATGTCTTTAAAGTCTCTTAAAGCATTCAAAAGCTTCATCGTATGGCATCGTATAATATTTGAATGGTGCTCTCAGAGGCTGAAACTAAACACATTATCTGAGCATTTCTGTGGCTCATGAATATTTAATGAGGTAAGTCCTGAGGCACTTTATGATTGGTTCTGTTGCCAGAGTTAGCACCCCTAGTTGTGTGTTACCCAGAGGTTAAAAGAGCATTGTGAAAACACTTCTTAACCCAGGGTTTAAGTGGCCTTATTCTGGGATTCTGTGAAGGTTAACACACTGATATCTCAATTAAAATCTATTTCATGGGTTAAATTCTTCGCTTCCTGTCTAATCCAAACCGAGCACACAGTGGGAGGATCAGATGAGCGCTCTGCGGTTTATCAATAGTGTTTGGGTAATGGGCAGTGATCTAATGTCCATTAGGGTCGTGGAGCATATGCCGGGCTGTGATCTCACATCTGCTCTCCACAGGGACACACGCGCATGTGGAGGCACACCGACAACAATTACCTTCATGAATGTGTGCTGAAAAATGCTTTGTTTTACACTGTAAAGAGGCAGAGGATTAAAGCCTTTTTACCATTCAGAGTCGCATTTGGGTGAAATCACACTTGCAGATATTGGCAGCCATGTGCCAAAAAGGTATAATCACCAAAACAAACTAAATCAAGTCCTGAAATGACTGATTTAATTTAGTCAGATTTTAGCTAGATTTAAGCTGTTACACATCAACGCCAGGAACAACAACAAAACAGAAACAAAATAACAACCTGGCATCAAAAAAATACGTACCTCTGTGCACTTTTTGTTCAACACTGTTTTTAAATGCCTTACTGCATGTTGTACTGCATACAAAACTGATATAAAAACACATACAAATATATTCTTCAAGTAACTGTGTTTAAATAATGCTTTATTAATCAAAACTCAGAGTTATCAAGTTATCAGAGTTTTACTGTCTCTAGTGTTTCTTTCGGAAACTACAGGGTATGTATATGTACTATATGTACTTATTGGTAGGTATTTTGTGTATTTTTCACAAAAAAGTGCACCCGGGTACGTTTATGTCATGAGACCAGTCAGAAAAAAACATAAATAAATTTTTAATTGAATATATAAAAAGTTACTGTAAATTAGCTCTCGTTTTCTATAGACTACCCAGTTTGATGTGGACAGGTGATATAAGTGAGCTGTTCTCATACGGTGCGAGTCCGAGTCGTTCTGACATACTGTACAGAGCAGTAGTGCTTCAGGCGGCTGTGCTCCAATCCTTGCTCAAGGCCCTTTCCTGATCTTGTTCCCTTCTCCCACTGCTTTCTTTCTCTTCTATCAAAAGGCAATAAAATATAACTTCAAAAATGTTTTTGGCTGGACTTTATGGTTGTGATGGTGTGTATTGTTTGGAAAACCTGTTTTCATTTTTATTTTTGCAGTTTTGAGTGTAAACTACACACTTCAGATCCAGTTCAACCACATACAATCAAAAACTATTGTGCTTCATTGTTTGTTTATTGCTGGAGAGTATTGAACTTCCTCTGTATTCTGCTTTACACGTGTGAATTTACTTTTTCTTCAGCCTGAGGTTTATTCGTGACTCTTTTTGGTGTGCTTTTACATTTGCTATAAACAGAACTTCTTTTAGTAAAAACAAACACTCAAGCTCTGCACATATTTAAAAAGTGACACAAAAGTAACGCAACGCATTACTTTTCATAAGTAACGTAATTAGTTACTTCTTTTAGGGAGTAACTCAATATAGTAATGCATTACTTTTAAAAGTAACCTTCTACTTTTACGTAAATGTCCTTCTACACATGTTGGCGTTGCAATTTAGTCTATAAATTGCGTAACACAATGAGTGTTTGTATTGCAAGATTTACTGCCAGATCTGTTGTACAGTTGAGAGCTGGAGCTGAGTGAGCTGGGTGTTGATCAGATCCTATCAAGAACAATGAGCGGGACGTCCCGTGGGACGGGCCAAATGAAGAGGGTCATCAGTCCTCAGATAGTTGCCGCTGTCATGGGTCAGTGGAGGGGAGCAGCAATTAAACAGCAGCTTTATGAGTGATGACCTACTTGTGCGAGAGGCGTGAGTTCTGCCAAACCTGAGAGAGCTGCCATCGATTCTTCTGCTCAGAGTTTCTGAGACACTGACAGATTGATTCCTGGACAAACAACACAAAGCACTATGCCATAAAAATACAAAAGAAACAACATCTATTAAGAGGTTCCTCAACAGGACATGCATGAAAAATCGATGATTGCTGTTGTTTCTGTTCGCTTTCATTTAATGTAATAAAAGTAGATCAACTTTTACATTATTTTTGGCTCATTAATAGACAAGCTACAATTATAACATCATTAAAATGAGTCGGCAGAATTAATCTATATAAAAGATAACATGAATTAAATAAAATCACTGCCATCCTTAATGTATAATGCCTTTTTGTCACTTCCTAAAAAATAAAGGCTTCTATATATTTTAATCCATATAAAAACAATTGAAACTGTAAAAATAATAATAAGTATGATAATGTTTCTAAAATGAAAAGCCACAGCAAGTATGCAATAAAGTAAATAAATATGCATAATAAAAAAAATATAAACTGAATTTTAATTTAACTATAAACCTAAATATATTATTAAACTTAAATAAATTAAATGCTCGCCATTAACAACACCAAGATCATAGGTTTGATTCTCAGAGAATGCATAAACAAAAAAGCAGATGACCAACTCATGTCAAAGCATAGCTTGACTGTGACTATCATGTTTTTTTCTTTTCTTTTCTAAGCTAGTGGTTCTACTGGACCTCAAATGCCAGGGCTGACAATACTTATTTTGTTTTTCTGAACAATAAAAAAACCCCAATGTGACTGAATTTGGACAAAACAGACATTTCAAATCTAGCAAAGAATGCTTTTAAAAGCGACACACTTAAATTCATAATCCAATGTAACACCCAAGATGGCCACAAATGGGACGCCACAGGAAGTGCCGTGGAATTAAGTGACACCCCGCGCAGCAGGAAAGGTGACGCCAGCAACGGAGCCGATTACTGGCCCATATCTCCATACTCATTAATCCGGCAGAGTTTTCAGAACAAATACAGGCAGATTTATGAGGATAACAGCTCTGTTGTCATGATGTTTTACCCCCACCCTAAAGTGATCTGTAATCCTCACTATTTACAACAGTCTTATTAAACAACCATACCAGATGTGTTCTGGCTCACAGGGAATCAGGTCAGACATTCAGCAGGTAGTAATCTCTCTCTCTCTCTGTGTGTGTTAAATGAGCTTGTTTTTGAGTTGAGACCATCTCAGAAACTCATATGTCCTAAAAACATTGTCCTTTCAGAACAAAAAATTGAAGACGTCACATAAATAATATGGCACATACTAATTGGCTCATATTGTATTCCATTGTACATCTAATGCAGATTTGCAATGAAATGCAATGTTAGGACAGCTAATGTGCATAAATGCATGTACAAATCTGTCATACATTGTCAAACCATTCAGTTTTTGGGAATCCTCTAAATATTTGAGAGAAGAACATAATAGAGTTATTCTTGTGTACCTTTAGGGCTGTCAAAGTGAATTGCAAAAACTGTGTGGACATTTATTGTCAAAGAAAGTGTATTGCTTTAAAAAAAATAATGTCAAACAAAGTACATTTAATAGTGTGTAGAAAAAGCAAAAATTATTTACCTGATAATATTTTAATAATTTACTTTGGTTTAAGTACAGTAATAAAATAAACAACAAATATTTAATTTCACAGATATGTTGATATATATATATATATATATATATATATATATATTATTTTCAGTGTATTCCAAAAAAGAATGTCCAAAATTAATCAATAACATAAATGTTTTAATAGGAAAAAAATCACAGAATTATTCAGTGCAAATGTCACTCACAACATCGCACTGACTAGACTTTTTAATCCATAAAAATTTGTTTTCTGAGTGAAAATTGTTTCTACGCCAAAAGTTTTTTAGCAGATTAACTTTTCTGAAGAATGAGGTTTTTATTTGACAATGTCATTATTAAAACTTGTGAACGGCAGAAATGTTCCAGTTAGGTTTGCAGGTCAACATCCAGCCTTAAATCTTCTGACAGCACAAACTAAGGATCCTCAGCGCTGAATTAAAGTGCCTGTCTCTACTGCTAATCTGGCTTTCAACTTAAGAGGGTTTTGTGCTTCACAGGATGAGTAAAGTGATTAACTCCAACCAGGAATACAGGTGCAGCACAGAGAAGCTTGTCCAACACCGGCATTGGGCCGATTAACGGGGGTTAAACCATTAGCACACAGTCTGTCCCGAGACCTGCAGAGAGCCCAAACCCAGAGATGGCCAGGAATAAACCACACAAATGCAACATTTTTAGTGATTAGTTAGACACACTGAAAGCCTTGTCTGCTTTGTTTTGCAAACAGTATGCATGCAGAACAGAGGCTTGCTGATTTCAGCAGCAGCCAGAAGCAGAAGCAGAAACACTGCAACACAAAAGCACTTGATCCAATAATCTGCCTCACACCTCTCACTCCAGCTTACAGCAAACACATCCACAACCTGTCTGTGCTCACAAAAAATGCTCTAATAAAATTCCCATTGCGTTATGCAAACATTACTTCTCACTGTTCTGCAGGCATTCAAAGCATCCGTTTTCACGATGTTTAAACGCTTTTGTTACTGCCTAGGTGAAGGTTTAAAGATCTCTCAATAGATGGTTCACCCAGAAATGGCAAACATTGATTTCTATTGAACATAAAAGATGTTCAAAAATATGATTTTCATTGTTAAAAAATAATTATTATTAATTACCACAACTGAAACTTCAACATTAGAATAAAAGAGTTTCATGCATGGCTTAAAATTATAAGTTTAGTTTACTTAAGTTGGATAATTAAGTTATTATGAAGTTGTCATACAGTAACTAATTGAAGCAGCATTTTGTTGTTGTGCTGTCATCAAGCTAAACAATGAGCATATATTACTCAAAAAGTTGATATAGCAGTTTAGTGTTTATACTTTTATTTTAGTTAACTAATTAGAACAGATGCAACTTTTAAATTAGAAAATGTTGAAATAAACAATCTAAACAATGCAAAATAGTTCTACAGCATTTGTCTTCTTTCTTCGGTGTCTCTGAATCTTTTCATGATGTTATGTGCACTGTTTATGAAGTATTTCACAATCTTATTACGCACTCTTTCACTGATTGGAGAGCCTCTGTCCATCTTTACTTCTGAGAGACTCTGCCTCTCTAAGTGATCCCTTTTACAGCTAATCATGTTACAGACCTGATGTCAATTAACTTAGTTAATTGCGAGATGTTCTCCCAGCTGAATCTTTTACAATTTCTTGCTTTTTCAGCCCTTTTGTTGCCTCCGAGCCAACTCTTTTGAGACCTGTAGCAGGCATTAAATTGGAAAACAAAAAAAAAAGAGACTAATATTGCATCGTGTGATCTGAAAATCTTTTAGTTTAAATTTTATTCAAATTAAAAAAAACAACAACATCCCAGCATTACCAGAATTCGAGTTGTAAACTCCTAAGTGGTACCATTTAATGAAAACTCAAACAATCATGTTTAGATGGCCATATTTAAATTTTGCATGATGTGTATATTGTATTGTAAGATTGTAGATTGTAGGTCTCTCACGCGTTATGTCTTTCTATTTTATGTCGCCTGTTTTAAAATTCGCTGGTTAACGAATGCATAAAAACAACCAGCTGGACACAAACTAGTGCAAATATCATAAACATCATATTAAACGTTAAATTAAGTAATGTCCTGGTACTTTCAAGCTAAATAATGGCAGTGGGTGGGTGTTTTCAACAATCTGAAATAAGTGCAATAATCACTGTGCATTCATCAATAATTTTTTGTTTTAACAACAATTTTATTTTCAAAGATAGTCATACAGGTTAAGACAAAGGTCATACCTTTTATCCATTGAGACACACGACTTTGCTCTTTTTTCCAAGAACATGCAATTACACGTTGAGCTTCCAACACACATAGAATTAACAACAATCTTTCAATTTTGGTCACTTTAAAGTTCAGAGGACGCATATGTAATATGCACAGCCTGGGATTCAGCAGAATTGCTTTACCAATGATTTGACACTTATGCATTCATCAATAATAAACAGTGCCACACATGTGGCCTCTGGGGGATGAATAAAGGCATTAGTGAACTGATGCGTTTTTACAAGAAATATGTCCATAGTTAAAACATTAGAAATAGTTACTGTTACACAGAGAGAGGATTATGTTTGTTTTTGGCATAAATGTGCTGATCCCGGTTTATGTGACTCATTTGTAATCCAGCACTGTAAAAAAAGATTTGCTGTAGTTATGCAGCTAGATCCCAGTAAGTTACTGTAAATTTATATTTATCAAATGTATTGGCAACAGTTTGTTCAAAAAGTAAATGAACATTAAACATGAATAAGTGTGTATCTTTACAAAATAAAACTATTAAAACAGCCTCATGCAAAGCATTCTGGGAACCAGAAATCCTCATCCACCTTTTTCTGTTTTTTTCTGATATTGGTTCCGAGAAGTGCTTTGCATGAGGCTGCTATTTAATTTATTTTTTCCAGTAAAGATAAAGACTTTTTTAATGTTTAATGTTCATTTATCTTTGAACAAGCTGTTGCCCATAAATAACATAAATTTAATTCTACAGGAATTTTTTACAGTGGGCCTCACAGATGAGGTGAGTAAAAGCTTTTTTTTTTTATGAATCTTTCTAAAGCGCCTCTCTAAAAAATGTGCTATTTAGCAAGTTTCATGGCTAAATGCAGCTAAGTGTTGCTAAATGTGGCTAAAGTAGAGGATGGCTCAACACCCCACAGAAGAGAGGGGCGGAGTTAGTGCAGCTCATTAGCATTTGAAGGTAAAAACAGCAAAACAGTTTTTTAAAAAGAGGTGTTTTTTTACACAACCACTGGGAAATTTTAACCAAATTATGTTAAAGACTTTCCATTGAGACCCTAAAGAATCAGACCAGCCTGTAAAAAATGGGCTTCCGATAAAAAGAAAAACGCAGCTCTGTAATGTATAAAGTGCTGAAGTAACGTGATTTTACAAGGTCATCCAGAATATTTTTTTTCTAATAATCCTTTTGTTTACCACAAGAGAAGTGATTAATATCAGATCAGGAATGACTTTAAAGTTTGTAAACGATGATTTATTTCAATTTTTGGGTGAACCGTAGCTTTAAGAGGGTTTCTTGCGGCAGTGTGAAAGGATTACAGGGCACAACAAAGCATAGTGAGGATGTTTTCAGTAATGTATGACATGAGAGCCTTGACGTCTGAAATATTAATGTCCGAGCTCATCATTAAGCACACGCGTCACCAGGCTGTCGGTTTGTTTTTAGCTGCTTTTCCATATTGCATGTTGCCCAGTTAGAGATGCCAATTCATTGGTTAATTCATGAAGTGCTTGTCTTTACTTCATCTTCAGTGATTTCCCTCGAATGACTTTGAGAAGAAAGTTTGAAAGTAGAAGAAGCCTGTTCATTTTGAGCGACAAATGAAGCCGTGACGTTTTAGATGCAAAGCTAGCCATTATATTTTCATTGTGCTCATTGTGACATCATCAAACTGTGCTTCGTTTTCCTCATCCCTGTTACATACAACATTAATCCATGATGAATAATAGACTGTCAATTGCCAAGCGAGCGTCTGAATGTAGAAAGGCGCTATTCTAATGGTATTTCAGTCTGCCCTCTGTGCAATTATGGCAGGCCGCTCCATCCTTCAAAAGATTGAAAGGTTTCGTCTGCAACTTTATCTTACTGCCTCTCGATGCAAACAACAGCATATATCTCTGGGAAAACAAGCCGGGATACGGATTTTGTTTGGGCGTGCGTTGCCTGCACACAGCAGAAAATGAAAGGCAGCCAGCGAACAAAGCAATTATTTCTTATTTGAACATTTCAAGAACGGCGAGCCAGGTATGGCTCAGCACGCTTAATAAAGCTCTGCTGCTCGTTATACTTTCATGAAAACAGTGTTTTCTGGCCTGAAGGAAATAAATCAGTCTTGCTGCTCACTGGCCCTGACCCAGGGGTCACATTTTTATAGATGGCTACTTCATCATCCAGCAATCCGTTCTTGGACTGCACAGAGAAGACGTGCAATTGCTTGGACTGACTAGAGCGACCTTGTTCTCTGATCCTTGAAAACAAGTTAAATTGATAAAACAAACAGGTAAATCCAGCCAGATATACTACCATACCACTTACCAATGCATTCAGGTGATAAACCATGATTTAAAGAGTGCTACTTTTCAATTGATGCATTTTTTAATATGTTTATAAAATTAAATAATTCATAATTTTAATAAAAATCATAATATATATATATATATATATATATACATATATATATATATTGGTGCTGTCAAATGATTAATCACAATTGCATCCATAATAAAAGTTTTTGTTTACATGATATATTTGTGTACACTGTGTAAATTTATTATACAAACACATGCATATATATACACCGATGAAAAATATTTCTATATTAAATATATTTTTATATATAAATAAATAAATGTATATAAATGTAAAAACATAAATATTGTCGAAATACAGTACACAGACAAATATAATGCAAACACAGACTTATTGTGGATGTGATTTATTGCAATTAACCTTCTGAAAGATCTTATAATTACATAATTTTAAAGATAAATATGGAAATAAAAATCGACTCTTTAAATCAAGACTTAAAATCTAAAGTAAATGCATTTTTGAAAAATACGCATAGAACATTTTTTGTTTTCAATCATGCAATCTCCTTTAGATATGATGATTATACAGACAAAAGTGGTTGAAAGCCATCTAAAACAAATGGGATTATTATATTTGTGTTGTGTTGTATTATATTATATTTATACTATGTCATACATTATCATTGAGTGTTATTATATTAGTATAGATTTGAAAAAAAAAACACAACAAAATTTTGGAGAATGACTAAGTATGGCTCTTCTAATATGGCTCTTTTAAAGAGAGGGCACGTTTAACCTTTTGACCCCGGTCACATCTGCACTTGGAAGATGGGAGAAATAAATCACAACATGAACCAGACAAATCACCACAAAATGGTCATGTAATGCACTTACCCTGATGCTGTCATGATGCAAAAGAATCATTAAGCGTAATGCAATAAATAACAGAACTGTAACGCTATGAAACCCTTTCAGTGTTTATTTAATATAGCAAGTCATCTTTTGCAGGTAACAAAATCACAGTTATATCTGCCCTGTCCAGCACTTTGTCTGTCGTCTGGTCCCTGTAGATTAATGATAGTGTCCTTAAAATAACAGCCGTATGTAATAAAGTTTCTGCAGATGCTTTCTACCGGAGAGCATAAACACTGTCCTCATGTGCCTGTGTGATGTAATGTGATCACCAGCTTTACCGCGCTGATCTGATCACTGGACTACATGCCAAACCAATTAAGAGATCAAGAACACCCGCATGACATCTTGAAATGGTTACAAAGGATGGTTAGATTACGAGGGTCTGGTCGAGGGTCACAGAAAGAGGCCTTTGCTCTGTTGGATGTCTGAGGAGTCATCCAGAAATGTGAAGGTTTTGATGTTTGATAGCCTTCAAAGCAAATCCAAATGTTATCTTATGAAGCCATACGATAACTAAATTTAAGTCATTATGCACAGAAAACAGTGATATGGATCAAGCGGGCTTCCATATTGGACTGGACAGCAATGGATAAAAAGCACAATGTTTCATTTATTTAGCTTATTTAGAGGGTTTATGATAGTGTAGCACAGTTACTTAAAATCTAGTCTAATATTGTCGTAGCTGATTGTTAAAATTTACTCGCTTATGGATAACGCATCTCTGAAAATTGAAATAGGACAGTGCATTCAAAAGTGGCAATAATTTACCATATCTGTGAAGCGTGGGGTATAGATTTGCAACATGAGCGGTCAGATTTAGAATGGAGTAAGTACGTGTTAAAGCCCAGAATTTGTCAATAAATACTATTCAAGCAAATCCAATACAACTGGATAATGTATACTTATGTCACCCCTGAAAAGTGAAATACCCAAACAGCCCAGATACATGTTTCAGATGCCAAAAACATAAAGGGGGGTGATTAAGCTATTCTGGCAAAATATTATAACATTAATTTCTTCAATTATTAAGATGTTTAGTAACATTCTCCTGGAAGAACATACCTCTCACTCTACTGATTGATATGTGTTGCAATTTTGTATCTGAAAATATGAGAATATATCTGTCTTAGCCTAAACGTCTTTACCTGGATAACTGTATTTTTATATTCCTTGCCTGCTTTTCGATAAAAAATATCCTTTGATTTTCTTCAAATCATGTTCACAGGTCTTGAAATTGTCACATTTTCATGAAAACAATGTGTTATAAATAGTAGTCAGGTTTCACTGTGAGAAATTACCCCATTTATTGTGGTGACAGGTGTGAGTTTCAGAAATAAAATGTTCACTGAAGTAAAAAGTGTGACAACTTCTGCCCTGTTTAATACATTTAAACATTCACATAACTGAATGGGAGTTGTGAACTGCACTGTTGTGGCTACATTTCATTGCAGATCTGCTTTTTTATGCATTTCTTTGAGTTCTTGTTTGTTTCCATTCTCTCCACTTTTCTGAGATAAACAACCCTGCTGTTATATTATAAGCAGAGCAAATATTAATGCACATCACTGGCCAAATAATGGAAAAATAATGCATGCCATAATTCACCCCATGCTCATCTGATGTATGAGTAGAGCAGCATTAAACCCGCCTTCAGCCGTCACCCTCCAATCAAACTCTGCTGAAGAGCCGCGCGCACTTTCATGAATGAATGAGAGCGGCTCCAGGAATCCTCCCGGGACAGTCACATCTTCGCTCTCCTGCACGGATATTACAAGCTCTGCTTCTACCGTCCACGCAAAGCATGGAAGTACGAGTCCCCTCGAACTCCCACTGACACGATGACACTCTACAAAGCGGATTTTGTTGAGGAATGCCGCTCCTCGAAGCGCTCGGAACGGGACGCGCCCGCTGTCATTCGCGCGTTTGGCTTCCAGCTGGTCAAAGTGAAGCGAATAAAGTCCTGAAGAGAATGGCCGTCTGCAGAGCGTCCTCAAAGGGATGGCAACTTTTACCAACGCGCCTCTGGACCTCCGGAGACTCTTGCAAAAACTAGTCATCATGTTTTCCTTCAGCATCATCTGCGTCTCGATCCTCTACTTTCTGCTGGGATGCTGCGGGCCGGTCTTGGTGGACAGTTCGCAGAACTCACCGCTGGGATGGTATAATAAGACTGTGCTGAGAGAGATATTGACGGCGCCTGATTATGTGGCGGATGATAGCGTGGATGGAAACAGCTCAGGGAAGGACTGGACCGCGAGCCGACGCCTCCCGGACGCGCTCATCATCGGAGTGAAGAAGGGAGGCACGCGCGCGCTGCTGGAGTTCCTGAGGCTTCATCCGGACATCCGCGCGCTCGGCTCCGAGCCGCACTTCTTTGACAGGCACTACGTGCGCGGACTCGGCTGGTACAGGTAATATTGAGAAAGCATGTTGTTGTAGTTAGCGCTTTAAAGTCAAATTAAACACTGCATTCGGACTTTTGTGACATTAGAGCATGATATATCATTACATGCACCCACATTTTTTTTTATTGCATTGGGTGAGATCTTTGTACGATCTGCTGCTAATTACCTGGTGTCATTGCATTACACAAAGAAAAAATTTGTTGGTTTTAAAATCCGATATTCCGATATATCGGCCGATATTTATTTTTGTTTATTTCAGAAACACGCAACAAAACATTGACAGATTTCCCTAAAATAGTTATTTGTAGTTATTTATGGGTTTTAACTAGCATAATATGATAATGCATTTTCAAAAGAAACTTGTTTCTTTTACTGTCACAACAGAACAGAGGAAAATCAAAATATATTAAAGTTCTGATAAAAGCTTCATAAATATAACTTTGAATAGGACTGGAGACAAATTCTGTTAAGTTTTGATAAATAATAACAACAGCAAAATATAAATAGCTAACAGTATACGAGGTAGTGTACCGAATCAGTCAATCCTGGATAGCTCCAGTCCAGCAGAGGCAGGTTTTAGTACAAGAATAGTTATTTGTCACAACGGAACATCAAAATATATTAAAGTTCTGATAAATAAAATTTATAAAAATAGAAACTTTAGATATTAAACTTTAAAGTCCTTTGAACAAAAACACAATAACAACAACAACCAAATCAAAGTAGGGTGTTTCGCCCATTTTTATTGTATTTTTAAAATATTCTGTTATCGGCCATTATAAATGCCGATACCGATAATTTGGAAAATGATATATCGGTCAGGCTCTACTATCAAGATGAAAAGGCAAAATGCTTCCCAGAAACATTTCAAGTTTGAATGATTGAATGGGGAAATACTTTCAATCAATCAATCAATCAATCAATAAAGCATTACAAACCAATTAGTCAAAGTAAAAACAGAAGAACAACAAAGACCGGAAGAGCAAACTAAACCAGTGCATGGTCAAAGTAAAATGCAACTGCATTATTCATGCACTGCACTGCATAGCGGTTCCTCTGAAGCATCAACTGTCATCCACGGATACAATACAAAGGCACAGATTTTATTTACAGTGTACTTACACCGTTCCAGACAGTTATGCATGCAGAAATTCTTTAGAACAGCTTGTGTTGTACTACATTGCTTTATATTATGATGCAATATGTTGACAGGCACTGTTACATTTGCACAAGAATTTCACCACTGTGTGACCTCAGTGCAATTTATTTGATGAGGCGTGGTATCAGTTCAACACTAGGCCATATTATGAGATTCGTAAAGGTTTGAGTGAGAAAAATAATGCCATCTGGCTATCGCAATCCACTGAAGTAGGGCTGGATAGTTGGCAGCGTTAATCATCTCTGAAGCTGTTGCCAGATGTTCCTTTATATTGAGAACACTTGTGTGTCGACTGCTGCATTTTAAATATGTCTTGAAATGTCTTCAAGTGTCTGGCAAATTTGGTGGATAGGAAATAGGGATAGGCCTTGCGCTCTTACACTCTCAGAAATAAAGGGGCATGTTTGTACATACATAGTCAATTTTGGTACCTTAAAGGTACATATTTGAACGTTATAGGTACAAAAGTGTACTGTTTGAAAAGGTACCGCCCCAGTGACAGCTTTTGTACCTTTATTTCTGAGAGTGTAGGCATCGTGTCAATCATCAGGTATTTATTTGCTTGTCTAGAACACAGAGTGGCAGGTTGATCAACAAGCCCACTGGAGATTCGGTCCGGATCCTCAATAAAGTCTCGCTCTCAATTTTATGGTTTGTCACGCAGCCTTTGAACTGTTCAGAGAGTCGACAAAACTCAATTACTTACCTTTTAAGCGTCTGATTGATTGTTTTGTCAATTGGCAATCGGCTCGCTTCGTGACGGCGGCCACATTAAACGCTCTTCTGAAACACTTCCATGGTTGTTGTTTGCCTGTAAGCATATTGCTTTGATATTCCTTTGTGTTCTGCACATAACTCCCCAGTGTTCTGCTCAGAGGAACGAGCCGAGAGCAGGCAGATTGTCATCTTCCCGGGACCAGATGGACCTCACAGCATGACGGGCCACTTGACATCATTGTGAGACCTGTCAATTGATCTTTAACCCGAGTCACATTTTCCACCAAACATAATGATCTCCGCCGGGAACTTCATATGGTCAGAGGAGCCACAGATAAGCGGCCAAACGCAGATCCTGGAATCTGTCCATGCTGACTTATTCGGGTCTAATGGAATGGACCGGTCATTAATCTTGTTATCAAGCGCAGATTAAATCTGGGTGTAGGTGTAGGTTTGGGGGGTGGGACGCTGGTTTTTCAATCTCAATTCGGATCAGAACAAATGGCAGAAAAGCGCAGATAAGATCTGGAACAAGGCCGAGGTGATAGATGGAGTTTTGTCCTTATAGTGTTTCTACGATTGATTGGCGTCAATGCTCGACCTTCACGCTAGAATTAAACTGGTTAGATTCAGTTACAATTAGCAATAGGTTTTATTCTGCTGAGACCCCGAGTTCAAGTTTCAAATGCCAATACTGCCACTTTGCTTTAAAGAAATCTATTGGCTGCAAGTCACCCTCAAAAGGTCTGGAACAATATTTGAGATCTAAACATTAGCCATTACGTAGGAGCTCTGAAACACACATTTGCAGGTTTTGAAGCCTGAAAAGCATCAATATATTGATTCAGAAGTACTAGAGGGACAGGCGAGCCGAACTGAAACTCTCAAAACCGATTTCCTGGAACCGTCCGGTAAAATAAGCAGCGCGTTTCTCTTCATTTCCTCTGGAATGCGCTTTCGCTGTGATAATATTGCTGCGTCACGCGCTGTAATGTGGTTTGCATCTGATGTCATCACATTATGGGAATTCATTTGCAATTCATGAAGCGGTCATTAAAATGGCCATTTAAATTCACACCCTTGTATCCGCAGCCAAACCTTGATTTTGGCAAGAGGGTTTATTTTTTTTTGAACGTGCATATGTTTACACGCCAAAAAAGCGTAATGAGTTTGTTTTGTAATGCAGACATGCCTTTATAGCATTTCGTAGGCTTGTCCCGAGAGGAGCTTTTTGGAAGCCATTAATTATTAATGCACTGTCTATATGAGCAGTGCATCTACTTCACAGGACTCATCAAAATACTGCTGCTGAATAGGACGGTGATATTAATAGAGGAGTACAAAAGCTTGATGAGATTTTGCAACTTCTAAGTGCTTTTTGCACAAACCCATCCAGATCTGATTGTGAGTTATCGTATGCATTGCTGCATTAAAAAATAGATGCCTGATGGTATAACGTGGGAGTCCGGTGTGAAATGTTTGTGTTTATCTTGGCTAGATGTTTGTATTGGTGTGAGTAAACTGTAGTTTATGGAATCAACATAAGGCTAGATGGTCCAATGGTAATTCAGCTCTCATTAGGTGTCTCAGGGGAGTGGGAATGGGGATCTGGCGTCTGAGCCCCTCGATGATGGATGTTTCTGGAAAGTGGACAGGGCACAGTTACAACTGACTGGCTCTTTAATGGCCTCTATATGCAAAGAAACGGATGGTTGGGCCCAAACACACACACACACACACACACACACACACACACACTGCTTAATCCCCATTGTCTTAATACAAGCTCATATTGCGTTTTAATTTGCAGAATGTAATAAAAAACCCCCGATATCATTAAAATGTTCACATTTTAGCACATTAATATGCTTGATTTTCACAAATTACTTCCGTCAGTTCAAAACAGGTCTTGCATTTCAATATTTTATCAAATACCAGTTATTAACAAAGAGTAGCGGATGGGGATTTATGAGAAAATACAATTTGTTTCATCAAAAATACAGTAAAACACTAATATTGTGTAAATATTATTAGAACTTAAAATAACTGTTTTCTGTGTGAATATATTTTCAAAAGTGCAGTACCTTAGAAAGATCCTCCTTTGCTCATCATTTTTTTAAATCCAAAATTGTGAAATATTACTACATTTAAAATGTTATTCATTGCTGTGATGAAATCTGAATTTTCAGCATCACATGATCCTACAGAAATCATTCTAATGCGCAGTTGTTGTTTTTTTCTGTCAAAATGTTAATCAAAGACATTTAAGCCATGTCAGTGTAGGACATTTCTGTTTTTTTAAACTATATTAGGGTAACTGTCCACAAGCGCCCAGGTGCGCTAAATCTGTTTATTTGTAAGTCAGCATTTCTAAAAATGAAAAACCGGCGGCTTCATCATCCTATTAAACAGATTCATTGGAATGAAAAAAATCTTATTACGTCCATTGCTGCAGTTGATGCCTGGACAGAAGACAGGGTAATTGCCTCACATCTGTTTGTGCACAGCAAGCTGCTGATGAGGCCACAGAGTGGCCCATCTACAAACTCCACCTGCCACCCGCGGCAGCTGAGGCCCGCATTACCATACCCCCATCATGATCAATACTCACGGCACCATTTGGTTTATTCTGGATACCTCAGAGAGGCCCGGCCAAATGCAGCCTCAATTAGGGGAGACCTATCCACCGGCTCCTGTGGGCTGCTGGGATTGGACAACACAGAGCAATGAGCCAAACAATGAAGCCGCTTCAACGCTTACAGACAATCCATACTGCTTAGATTGATCTTCATGTTCTGTCAACATCTAACTAACAAAGACTTACCTGTTCTGAATCAGGCCTGGCTTTGTGGTGGATTCTGTAAGATGTGTCTAGTATATGTAAAGTCTTAAGCTAATCATACAGCCAATTCAAGCATTTGTTTAACACAGATTCTCACGAGCAAGCATACATTCAGTATAACTGACTTCAACTCACAGGCTAATCTGAATTAAACTGATGTTTGTTTGGATCCGTATCTTAGTTTGTCTCAATTTACTTAAAGCAAATAAGAATTGTGAACAAATATTGTGGACAAATATTCACCAGTGTCCAAAAAAAAGTAGAAATCTAGTAAAATATCAGAATATATAAAGAGTTCATTTGCAAAAAAGGGTAACTCCACTTATAACAGTTTAAAAAAGTCATGTTTTTTCTTTGTGCATTCCAAATGGTCTCAATAAAACTGCAGGTGGGTTATTCTGATTAGGTCAAAAACAATTCATAAATACTGCTGACTAACACAATAGTGTTAACAGAGTGAAAAATTCAGTGTTATTGAACACATTCCTCTGTAACCCGTAATGTTCAGTGGTCAGTGGACATCAGAAATCCTTGCATTAGCTGGAGGACAAACTCTCAGCAGCACATGCAAGTACGAAGCGGTCACATCTCTTGACGCAAGTGAATAATTAATGGTGGGATCTAATAGACTTGCTGGCCCCATAATAGGCATAGGTAAACAGGGAAGTCTTTAGGCTAAGTGCTTTCTCAGATGAAGTCATTGATAATGCAGGGAGGTCTGGGATTGGCATGGCTGACGTGGTGTTGTATCGATAGGAGCTTGCGTTGCAGGGACGGCTGGCACAGCGATGTGAGTCTGTCTCCTGCCAGAGGACACCAGAGGCATCATATGGCCCGTCCTCAGTGACCCATCTGAACAGCATGATGGACAGTATGTCTTTGTCATCTCTTTGATCAAATGCAATCTGGGTCAGACCCACTGAGCCTCATACATTTAAAAGGCGTCCTTGATTATGTTAGTAAGTCTGATAGCTTGGAATTCCACAATTACTTGTCTACTTGTAATGTTTATAAAATGATAAACAATTAAATTATTATGATAAACAATTAAAGCCTGTTTGGCGTGCTGTCCAGGGGGCGAGCCGGAAAATCGGCAAACACCGAGCCCTATTTGTTTGAACACTAGCGAGGGCTGAGCTCGGCGTCCGGCTCGAACTCCGCTTGCCCCCCCGATAGGAAGACGCGGAACGAGGCGGAGAAAGGGGTAGAGGAGGAGATGTTCACACGGGTGCGTCAGCGTCAACACTTCCTATTGACTTTGAATGGGTGACGTCAAGCGTTGCCGAAAAGAACTGTGGATCCGTTGCGTCAGCCAATCAGGATCGCTCTATGCAAATACAGTAGCCAGGCAGCAGCCAATCACGTTCATCCTGTTTAAGAGCAGCAAACGGAGGATGCGAGTTTTAGTTGTTGAGTTCCTGTCTAATTTCATTGGCTGACGCTGCTATCACCATGGCGTCAGTGCCAAACTTCAGCCACGTCTTCCGTCAAGCGTTGACGCTGAACACACCGATCTGGAAGGGAAGGTAGCGAGCTTATTGAAGGGGAAAGCTTATGATTTTGATTGGACGAGACGGAATTGGATTGATAAGGAAATGTGATTCCAGCCATAGCTGATCATGTGTGCGTAGCAATCATTTTTGGTTTTGAGTTCTGAAAGGTCTGGCTTTTATTCCTCATTCAGTTTTAGCAGACTGAGAATAAGCTTTCTTCGCCAGGTGTGTTTTTATCTTCTGATAACACAATTGGAATCCTCATGTGTAATGGTTTTTATTCAACCTGGTCATATAAAAATATGTACCTCTGTGCACTTTTTGTGCAACTTGCCGCAGTTTCAAAGAGAAATGTCCCCTGAGTGACGCTAAAACACAGGTTCAATAAGTGACCCCTGGCATATTTAGTATGTTGATATAGGTATGTATCGCAGCGGTTCAGAATTCAAATATCTAGGACTGTTGCTAAAAATCATGTCGGAAATACACCAAATGCGAATGCAGCCCTAAATGTGTTAACAAATTCAAAACTGATATAAAAACACATTTGTTGATGCAACCGTGTCATTTCAGCTTCCTTTTCCACAGATTTGAAGTGTTTTGTCGAAGTGTAGTTACACAGGATTGAACCGGAGCTCATCTTTGTACTCCGTGAGCTACCGAACAAACCTACCGTCTGTGAAAACACATACTGTAGATACGAAGATGGATGTGTGTGATGGTAACGTTCAAAAGCATCAATTTTCAAATCTCCCAGCATTACACTTTATTAATCGAAACTCTGTAAATTAATATGAAAAGGAATAAAAGGTGTCAGAGTTGTACTGCCTCTAGTGTTCAGTTCTTCCTGTAAACTGCAGTGATATGTACTTATTGGTACGTATTTCATGTCTGACTAAAAAGTGCACCCAGGTACGTTTATGCCATGAGACCAGGTAGGCTTTATTACCACAGAAGTCATTTGTTAAATAATTCTTTACTTTGTAAACTGCTATGTTCTGGCATTTGACTCTCAGTCCTTGTTGTTAGAGCCAACTCGCGTCTATTTGACTTCTCAGAGCTTGACAGATTTGTTCTTGCAGTCCCTGTATAAACACACATTAGTTGTGGTGGTGTAAAGGCAGGTGGGGTGCAGGTGGACCATTAAAGGCGAAGCGCCTGTGAGCCACTTAAAACAAATGAGTCCCATCTGCCAATGCTAAGAAAGACATGCGCACATTCCATTTGTTTTCTCGTGTATGTTGGTAACCCGGCGTGATTGATGCCGGCTGCACATCTGCACGATAAGCAGCATTACTGATGCACATTCAGAGCTGGGTGACTTCTCATTTACAGCCAATAAGAGGCACAGTGGAGCGTGTGGCCCGGGCTGATCTGCTCCGTGTCACCTCATTAGGTCATGTGCTCCGGGCCGCAGAGCCTCTTCTGCTGCCGCTGGGGGCGTGATGTGATTTAGATGATCAATACCGGGCTGGCAGTCGCGATCCAGCTCTTAAGTAAAACAGATCTGTGGAAACGGAATATTGATGGTGGTAGGGAAGGAAAAGTACGTTTCTAAAGCAAGTCTACTTTACTTGATGACTTTCCTAACTCTTCTTCATTGGTAATCAGATTACAGCAGCAGTGTTGTTTTAGTGTCAATGATGTAAAATCTAGGTATTTTTTATATTATTTAAGTATTTCAATTATTTGCTTTTTACTTAATAAACAAATATAAGAATATGTTTTTTTATTGGTTTTATTTCAGGTGATGTTTACTATATTTGAATAAATGAATTTTTATGGTTTAAGTTTAAGTTATTGGTAATAACCTTGCTATTTAGACATCTGAAGGGACTGTTTCAAATTGAATTCTCATTTGTTTGATTTAAAATGTATTCAGCTAGGAATTTTTTTTTTGCTTTGCTTTTACGTTAGGGATTGATTATGTTCTTTTTTTACACAATAATAAATGCTTTAGCGTGTATTAAATAGTACACAATGTACCACAAATAATATATATGTCTTCCTCATTGTACGAAAAGAATCCATGTGCAATCATAAAAGGTCATTCTATACACCCTGTTTAATTCTGCAGCAGAAGTTATTTCCATTTATCCTAATCCAGATGCTTTTTCCACCTCTTACAGTTTTAATATGTATGTATTTAATGTAAATGCATATCAGAATAACATTTGTTTTCTTATAGTAAAATATTTGATATTCTGAATTAGTTTTAATATTTGTATTTTTCAATTTTCTAAATTATACTAGTGTTCTATTTATTCATGTTTATTTCAGTTTAAGCTTTATTTATATTCATATCCTAGATTAAGTTAAACTAAACCAAAAGTATACTACGTATTTGCTCTTGCTTAAGTAAATTTCGTTTTTTTGGGCTTAAGTTATTTTAGTAATTTTGATCTCACCTTGTTTGACAATTGCCATTTTCTCAGTAAAAAAATAAAACATTTAAAAAACAGAATAAAAAGGCATTTCCAGAGAATGCATCTTCAATATAAATTGACAGGTTACTCAAAACAAGGCAGCATTTCTGTTGGAGAAGTAGGTCTGACCATGTATCCCTGCTCTTCTTATTTTCTAGGAGCATGATGCCCAAAGCCCTCAATGGGCAAATCGTAATGGAGAAAACACCCAGATACTTTGTCTCTCCAGAGACGCCGGGCCGCATCCACGCCATGTCACGCGACATCAAGCTGATCGTGGTGGTCCGGGACCCCATCACCCGCGCCATTTCAGACTACACCCAGATCATCTCCAAGACGCCCGAAATCCCCAGCTTCGAGAGCCTGACATTCAAGAACCGCTCCACGGGACAGATAGACTCTCTCTGGAGCCCGCTGTACATCGGCCTGTACGCCAGACACCTGGAGCGATGGCTGGCCTACTTTCCACTCTCGCAGATCCATTTTGTCCACGGCGAGAGGCTGATAAGCGACCCGGCGGGCGAGCTGGGCCGAGTGCAGGACTTCCTCGGCCTGCAGAGGATCATCACAGATAAACACTTCTACTTCAACAAGACCAAGGGCTTTCCTTGCCTCAAAAAGCCAGAAGGGAGTAGCAAACCCCACTGTCTGGGCAAAACCAAAGGCCGAACGCATCCTAAAATCCACCCGGAGGTCATTCAGAAACTGAGGGAGTTCTACCAGCCTCACAACCTCAAGTTCTACCAAATGGCAGGCATGGACTTTGGATGGCAATGACCTTTTATTAACCATTGACCACTGCATACGGTTCCGTACCGAGGTTGATTTCTTGAGCACGAGGCATACGATTTAATCGAGTTGCTCTAAAATGTGATCGAAGTGAAAAACGATATCCTAGGATGGTCAATGGCTCCATAGCTGTTCAAATCGATGCGTCTGCCAGATGAATAGAGGTCTGAGCACTTGGGGTTTCAGTAGGGTTTTCATACCGCCGGTGTGACTCAGCTTGAGAAAACTGATAGAAATGACCTTAAATCATCGGTTTAAGTAGCACTTTTCTGCTCTTGCCATTTTGATGTCTTTTTTTTATGGTTGCTAAGTCGAGCTTAAATCGTGTTTGATCAGAAAGAGCCTGGATTTGAAATAAACCATGTAGCATTGACACATTGTTGCAATATTTACACTGAACAGAAAGAGACATTATAGGGCCTCTGTGACTACAATCATTACATCCAGTAGCGCAAATGGGTGATTGGTTCAAATGTGGATAATATGCAGATGAGGCCGGTCCTTTTGAATTTCCCCTCTGCATGCATGAATTTGCACTAGTCAGCCTATTAGAAACCAATAAATTATTTTGAGTTCCTGTGTAGCTCTTCTTGCTCTGTTTGATCCCTAAAATTGATAAATGTAATGTAAATGTTCATGCTAAATAATATATTTCTTTACCATTTGTTTATTTTCTGCTCCACATAATTCTGAAATAAAATGATTCATTGTATCATGTCATCAAGATCCCCTCATGACGCTATTGGCTAAAATGTATTTCTAAAAGTTTGGTGTGAGTTGAATGTTTTCGAATGAAGACTCTTCAGCTCACACCGAGGCTGTATTACATTTTTTGGCTGAATTTTCAGCATCATGACTCCAGTCTTCAGTGACTGTATCACATGATATCCTTTTAGAAAGCATACTAATATGCTTATTTTGATACTCAAGAAGCATTTCTGATTATTATCACTGTCGAAAACAGAATATTTGTTGTGGAAAACCATCATGCATTTTATTTTTTAGGATGCTTTGATGAATATAAAGTTGAAAAGCACCTTTATTTCTCTCTACTGTTACAGCCTGTAGGTGGCGCTTGGACTTCATTTCTCTGACTTAAGAAAGTTTCATCAGATGGTAAATCAATATGCACTATGTTAATATGAGTAAATTGAACACTACTTACAATCAGTGTGAGTTCTGGTGCTGAATGGCTCTGCACTTCCAGTTTTTAAGCTTCAAGCTACAGAAAAGACCTGCCCAGGTCAAGCAGCACGTTTAGTAGTTATTATAGCATGGAATAAACACGATTGAACATCAAAGGTATGTTGTTTCAACTGCAGAAGGACGTCAATAAACACAAGCTCAAGTCACTTTTGGCAAAAAAAAAAAAGAAAAAGAAGTAGGAAGAAAAGAGAAATCCAAATCTTATTGTCTCTAGCAGTGTGAGGTCAGTCGGTTCAGTTCCCCTATATATTGTAGATAAAACACTGTCTATAGCGACACCCTCTGGACAAAGTGTATCTACTGTATGCAAAAAATGAAAAAGGCATGATTTCGGGTTATAAAGGTTCTCTTTATTACTATTAATATTATAATGCATTGATTTAATATAGTTATTACCTTGTGTCTTGCTGCTTTTGTAGAAGACTTAATACACATTTCATCAACATAAAGTCCAAGAAATCCAATGGATAAAAACAACCTACTAAACCAAACTGATGAACACAGTAAACAGCTCACTTATGCGAGATATCACATACAAAAATGAACCGAAGCTGACATGCATTTTACACATATAGTCTAGAAGGAGTGTACATTACGGTAAAAAAGTATTTAATTCATATATACGTTTCATTCATTATTGCACATAAAATGTAAACAGTTCATTTTGGCAGTACAAAGACTCTTTAGACGGTTTACAAACGAATGGATCAATTGAAGTGATTTAATCTTATGATCTGAATGAGATCAAATATACAGAATTGAAAGAGAAGATAAGGATTTCAAGGACCTTGACCTCCTGGATCATGTTCTTCCATCTTAAACAGAACGACACAGCAAATATTCATGTGCGCTTAGCTGATCTAGAATCCTTGCTCTTTTCACATATAGAGCTTTGCACTCCGCAGAATGATTAATTAACAACAATACAACTCTCTTGATTTTTCATTTATAGTTTAGAGCTGATGAGTTAATGAAACAAAGCTAAATGAAACAGCATAATTTGATATGTGTTGAGATTATTAAGGATGATCAAATACAAAATCAACTGTTCCAGGACTTTAGCATGCTACGGTTAAAGAACCAAGATCAATAGCACAAACAAAGGCACTCAGCAATGTAATTTGTGTCTCATTAGAACTGATCTAGAAAAAAAAAGACCCTCAGGATCGATTTGGTAATGACTAAAGCAAATCTAAAGCAGCAGGCAAATTTCACAAAAAGACGTTTTCTACTGAATGAGTGTGGGGATATTTCCTTAGCGATTGTTAAAAAAAAATAAAAAAAGCCTTGTGTCACATTTTATTCTCTAGGATTGAGGAAAGTCGTTCATTCGTTGCAGGTCTGGTTCGACATTAATAACAAACTAAAACTCACAGCATCACCTTCAGACCACAGCACAACATCAAATGCAACGGTTATATAATCTCAACGCAAAGCTTCCTCGGCTGTCAGAGTCTGATAATGACACTAGAAGAGCGTGACGCAGGGCTTTAGCAGTACTCCTCTCCTTGTGGAGACGGCAGGTCGTTGAGGTCCAGGAAGACTGAGTTGGTGGAGAGCTTGCGTCCAGAACTGGACAGGTCCAGAAACTCCTCGGCCGTGCTGGGGACGGAGCTGATGTACATGTCCCACACCTGATCTGGAGAGTCCAGGTCCAGCAGCTTCTGCTTGATCTTCAGGTTCTTCTCAATATTCCTCCGCTTGTGTTTGAACTCCAGAATAGTCTTAGTGTATCTGTTGATAGTGGTGACGGAGGAGGCCATGCAGGCCGTGAAGGAGCTCCAAGCCAAGCTGGAGGAAAGAGGGTCTTTTAACCAGGTATTAAACACATGTTTGAGCTCACATCCAAGCATTGTTAATATTGGTTTTGCATCTGCAGTGTATAGTTTCCAGAGCAGTAACTGTAAAAACCCCAAGACATGCACCCCTAATGCTTGTTAAACCTGGACACAGAAAGCATGATATGAGTGGACGTACATGTAAGACCAGCTGTAGTCCCAGTTCTGTGGCTTCCAGTCCTCTGGGCCCAGACTGACGGTCAGCTGGAAGGCTGTAGTGAACATCATGTGTGCTACCATACCAAGAAGACCTGAGAACCAGAGCAGAGACAAACACTGTTACGGACCGATCCCTCTGTCACCAGCAGGAGGCGTTGATGAACCACAGCACAGATCAATCCTGCAGCTCCACTCCATATACTACATCTAACACTGATCTAATGGACATTTCTAATGCATGAATCATTAGTCAGTGTTGTCTGTATGGGCTCAACTACACTACATAATCAAAAGTGTCCACATATAATCTTAGTATTTCTTAAAGTGTAAACAATGAAACAAACCCTAATAAAAATATTAAACAGTGAAATAAAAACAGATTGACTTGAGCAGCAACACTGTGCAAAGCTTCCTTTCACAGAATATTTCTTGAGGCACCGACAAGGTATAAATAGGCCTATTGTCATGAAAGCGAACGCCCAGAGCAGATTTCATAGCTTTTTTGCACCTATTATTGTGTGTTGCTGAAATAGCCAAACCTGTTCTTTAAAAAAGGGGGTGTTTTGACACCGATTACGATGCTTCCCATCATTCCCTGTCTGTGTGTGTGTATAAGTTGTGGACAACAACGGGCATTTGAAACGTAAGGTAACATATTAAGATGTTTATCATGTGCAGATGATTATGCTGCATCAGCCAATGCGAAATAAATAGAAAGCACAAAATGGAAAAGTGCAATTTATTCTATAATTTCTATACAGGCTTATGAATATTTATACAGTATCTATAATTGCCCATAATGTTGTTGAGGATATGTCATAATAGCCACACTATGAATGCATAGTGAAATGATTTCAATCAACCAGCCTTCAGGTTTAAATAAAAATCTGTACCTCTGTTGCATGGAATTTACTGAATAATAAAAAATAATAACACAAGCAACAACAAACCACTCTGAGCCTTCAGAGCCAATTATTTCAAAACAAAAACTAGAACTAAAGTCCAAAACATGCATGTGTCCACAAAATTGTCATTAACAGAAACAAAATGTTTGATATTCAACATAATACAGTGTCAAAGATCACTTGTTTCCAGAGACACATGATAGATTGACTAATTGACTGACTAAATCTAAGAAACTAGATTCAGTTGAAATGCCAAATACAAATTGCATAGCTATTCATCTACATGATACAGTATTTATGATATTTATGTATTTCATCTCATTGCACTGACTGCATTGTCTAATAATTAAAAGGATTATATAATCGTGGTCAGCGCATTGTGGATGCTCACAGTTGGATCAGTGTTTGAATGCAGTCTTTTCTCACTATCAATCACAGGACATGCTAGGAAATCTTTCTGAATGGATGAATGAGTGTGTGTTAGCAGCAGCAGCAGCACAGGTCAGGCTTCCCTGCTTAATGGTGTCATTATGTGGAAGCGAAAGCAGTCTAAATGCTCAGGGCAGATGGCAAACTGGACATAATCAACAGCGTCAGACCTGCAGTCCGGACAATCAAAGTCACCTCACCAGAAATAGCAAGGACAGAGGTAAATTACACATTATTTACAGCTCACTAAGTCTGCATACTGAGCCGCCGCAAAACCACTCAATAAAGCTAAATCAAAGATCCGAGTGGAAAAACAACAAAAGCCACCTGAAAGAGACGGTCTGAGCTTTCTATAAAAAGCGGGTTGTGTCTCTTATAGTATCATGTCCATCTAAATCCTCACACGTGTGTCTGACCGATAACCCTCATGTCTCCATGACAACCGCAGCGATCCGCCTGTGTGCAGACATCTTCACCACACTAGTGAAAGAGCTTGTTAACCGCATTCATTCATGAATCAGCAGAATCTCCAGACAGTGCAGCCCATGTTCACTACAATAACCCATCAGGAGTATGATTAGTTATTTTTATTGCTTCATTTTTCACCAAACTGCCAGGACAAATGGGGCATAGGATGTGATTGAGTCCTTCAGGCTGACTATAGAATGGATTAATACTTTAAAAACACTAAATAGATTCTCTAGAGACTCTCCAATGACCCTGTGCAGTCAAATCTCATTTGCACTTAGGAATATTCTAACCTGCCACATTGCATTTTGGGAGTTTATTATAAGCTACTTTTGTGTTTTCCTTTTTTTTTTTCCTGAAAGAAACTGATATAAGTTTGGAAAAAAGTAAATGTCTCATCTATAATATAACATAATATAATCTAATACAACATGGATGTAACAATATAAATATTTCATGATACAATAATATTGCTAAATGAAGTCCACAATATGATATTTGTTGGGATATTAAAAATCACAAATGAAGAACTGGTGAAGATCTTGTACATTTTAAAGTGACATTTTTGTCTCTACTGCACCTTGAGAGTTCAAAATTAAGAGTTTCAACCCATATAGAAAACATCAGAATAAAGTCAAAGTGTATTGACTTGTACATGAACTCTAAAGGGCACTCAACCCTCTTTTTATTTGTGATATACTGTCAATATACACAATTAATTTGATATAATATAATAATGGGCATGACAATAGAAATTGAATCCAAATGCAAGGTTGTAAAGAGTGATGTCAGAGAGGCTTGGTCAAACAACATTAAACAACAATATCGCAACTTGATCTCATAAAAATATGTACCTCTGTGCACAGTTTTACAGAGAAATGTCCACCGAGTGGCGCTAAAACCCAGGTTCAATACACCAAATCCAACCCTAAATCTACCTCATAGTGCTAACAAAAGCTGATATAAAAACATTTTTGAAGCAGCTGTGTCATTTCAACTCCCTTTTATACAGATGTGAAGTGTGATGTTGAAGGGTAGTAACACAGGATTGAAGCGGAGCTCCTCGTCTCTCAAGTACCTACCGTCTATGAAAACACATGAAGCTGGATATGTGTCATGATAACACTCAAAAGCAGCGGTTCTCAAATCTCCCAGCATATACTTTAATACGCTTTATTAATCGAAACCCTGTATATTTGTGTGAAAAAGAATAAAAGGTGTCAGAGCTTCTATTGTTCATTTCTTTTGGACACTGCAGTGATATGTACTTATTGGTAAGTATTTCATGTCTTGGAGCGTTTATGCCATGAGACCAGGCAGCAGTATCCAAAGCAAGGCAAAAAGAGTAATCCAACAAAAGGCAAATGTCAGGGCAGGCAGCAAACAATCAAAAACCGGAAAGGAATCCAAAGCAAAAATACAAAAGCAAGTAAAGAAAACACAATAAAACAATAATCAAGTGTGTGTGAGTGTGAATGCAACCCTTATAGTCCTCCTAATATGAGAAAGCTGTCAAATGATGAAGAGTTCTGACGAGTCCAGACAAAGGATTGAGGTTTATTATAGGAAACCAATAACTTTTGTAGCTTTAAGGATTCATCCACGCTTAATTTGGAATTTAGTGTTTGATAGCTTTACTGAATTTCAGTATATTTCTACTGAACAGGTAATTAAATATGACATTTAATATGATGTGAAGATTGTTCAAAGTTCACTTAAGTTAGAAGTCTAATAGAATTGTAAAAATTGACAGCTCCTCATTTTATTTTAATGGCTAAAGTCAAAGCATAAATATCAGGAAACATGATCAGTAGTTTTGGTATCAGTGGTACTTGCCTTCATAAAAAAGACAGCATTAAAAAATGTACTGTCTTGTTTCTATATTAATTTGAAGAGAGATTGTAGGAATATTGTAATATAAAAGCATTTTTTAAAACAATGATTTATTTTTGAATATGATATAATATTATAATTATTATATTATAATAACAATAATAATTATAAAAACCATGCAGGTCTGGAACAACGCAAGGATAAGCCAATTTTTGCTTTGCTATCCCTTTACTTTGGAACATACTGAGTGTTTATTGTGTAATAAAGCAAGGTTATATTTGGTGTTTTGAGTGGTCTTAAGACTTTAATCGACAAAAGCACTAAAATATGACCAAGTTAAACCAAGTAAAGGTAATAGGTTATTAAAGTCACAAAACATAATTATCTGTGTGACAAAGAGCATTAAACTTAAAACTTTTCAATATGCATCATGTACTTAATGCTTCACCGCATCTAAACGTCTGGTGTGTTAAGAACGCAGTTGACTGCTCTCTTCTCTTGATTGAGTCCAATGAAGACAGAAGCTAATTGAGGTTGTAGCTCCCTTCCCATGATGCACAGCGTTCATGATCCCGCTCTCTCATGAAGCTCAAGAAAGAGATGACAGCGGGCTGTAAGTTCATCCCTCAGCCTTCATGCAATAATAAAACTCTAACGTGACACAAAAGGTCTCTCAGCAATCTTACTCTGTGTTTGACACACATTTGGTCGGTCAAAGTCTCATTTAAATATAGAAGTGCATTTTTTTACTATATGGGAGGTATTCATTTCAATACCAATAAATGTGATGTGCAAACATTCAATAGTAATCCTGTGTAGAAAGTATTGTATTTTATTAATTGATATTATATTATTATTTTGTACAAAGGAAGATATTATTAATTTGTTATTACCCTTTGACAATCTAATTTAGCCTTCTGAGAACCTACATACTCATACATGCTATATTTAAGTACATTTTTACACGACTATACATGCCTCAATTTTAAGTTTGCATGAGTTTTATATATATATATATATGTTAAATTTGTAAATATATAAATTGATCATACAATGATAATATCTTCATATTAATACAATTCATATTTTTTATTTGTTGTTGTAGTAGTGATATGTCTCCTTTAATATAATATAATATTAAATATATTATAATGCATAGATATTATAAGAATGATAGCATAAATGCAGGATATTTGCTGTACAGTGCTTCTCCCTCTCCATACAATGGACTTGTAAAGTCAATGCTACACTGAAATATATAAATAAATAAGTAGAGCAGGATTTAAGCAGATTGAATTTCAACGCATATGTTGCCATAAACCCTTAAATTGTGAAACTGTCAAAAATAGCCTGGATGACATTCAAGAATACAGCTAACCAATACAGTGAGGCTTAAATGGGATTTTGAGCCGGATGTTTTTATATGTATCTGGGGAACAGATCGGGCTTTGATACCACATAAATGCAAAGACATTCGCTACAAAAAAACAGGCAGAGGACAGCCTGCAGGTAGATACACATCGACCGGTAATGCATCTCCATGAGGACAGCTGTTAGCTGCATTAAAGCACTGCAATAGCTAGTATAGAAGAGGGATATTTGCTGGACCTGGTTTTGATTTTTTAATTGGTCATCCAAAAACAATATGGCCTGAATTTAATTACAAAGTGTGCTGACCTTTGAAGGGTAAAGCCTGACAAAAGATGATCACTTAAATATCAGTATCATATTCAGAAACCGCGACATCAAGTACATGCTGATCATCATATACACCTAATGTGTGGCCATTTATCAGCTTATTTCCCAATAATTTGATGCACTTGTAAAGCTGTGATTTGTCACCAACTTCTCATGGTTTTAGTTTTAAATTTAAAGTGTATCATATATATATATCCTATATAGACAACAGGTGGAATTTATAGGCAATTAGCAAGACACCCCTAATTAAGGAGTGCTTCTGCAGGTGCTGACCACAGACCACTTTTCAGTTCCTATACTTTCTGGCTGATGTTTTGGTCATTTTTGAATGCTGGTGGGGTTTTTACTCTAGTGCTAGCATGAGACGGAGTTTACAACCCACACAAGTGGATCAGGTAGTGCAGCTCATCCAGGATGGCACATCAATAAGAAGCTTTGCTGTTTCTGTCAGCGTAGTGTTCAGAGCATGGAGGCGCTACCAGGAGACAGGCCAGTACATCAGGAGATGTGGAGGAGGTTGTAGGAGGGTAACAACCCAGCAGCAGGACCGCTACCTCCACCTTTGTGCAAGGAGCAACAGGAGGAGCACTGCCAGAGACCTGTAAAATGACCTCCAGAGGGCCACAAATGTGCATGTGTCTGCTCAAACGGTCAGAAACAGACTCCATGAGGGTGGTATGAGGGCCCACATTTATTACTCATTATTATATTTGTTTGCCTCTCTGTGCCCACATACCATATTTTGATGCAGCTAAATTCTCAATAACACTGTTTACATTTATATATCTTACTGTTTCTGTTGTCAGGTAATGGAACGAATATGAAATAGTGACTAAAACGTGACCCATTAAGACGACGTAACCAGCTCCTAATTTGTAATCGAGCCATCATCTGGTAACATTAAATAGCCTGCACATAAGATAAAGACTATACTTGAATGTAAAATTAGTAAAGCAACATAATATCTGTTTTTTAAATAAAAGGGAAAGAGACACCGCAAGTCTGAGGAACTAAACAAGGTTTGTGCAAACCCTAAAGATTCGTCACTAAGGGTTTTTTTTTTTTTGCTAAAGGGGTCTGAAATGTTGGCAACACTGTCAGCATCTTCTTCCATTTCTCCCAACTACGGGTTAGGCCAAGGGTTAAACAGAAAAAGCATGCTGCGTTAATCACGCATGAATAAAATTAGTACCGTTATAATAAATTTGCGTTATTTTTGACAGCCCCATTTTATATTTTACACATTAATCTCCCAATATTGCGTATGCAAGTGAAACTGCAGTGTAAATGCATTCATTGAATCTCTGAGCTGCATTAAACAGGGTAAATGCCACTGCTGCAGTGCAAGGATTCCTTGGTCAATATTAACCTCATTGTATTGGTATTTGAAACTGGCAAAATAGGTGGCTCTTCTTTTTTACCATGGTCAAAAAATAGTCCTTATAAAAGGTAAAAATGCCCCTGAAAATCAACATAAGGTGGTACATATCACACCTTAATCCTCCCTTTTTTGGTGTTAGAGAAATGCCACACTACACTATATGCAACACGTTACCTGACAGAACTGTGAATATGGCGGCAAAAGCATTCAGTTTCAGTCCATCGATAACGTTTCCAAAACGGCAGACCTCGATAAACATGAGGATTCCTCCGGTGGCCAGCAGTAAGATGTAGAGACACTCAGTTACGATGCAGAGCCACAAAACACCTGCGAGGAGAGAGAAAGGGAGAAGCGATGGGTATCGAGGGAGTCTCTGACAGGCCCTGAGGAAATTATGGATGGAAGAGTCCAGTTCTATCAAGATGAGGAGAGAAAGCGGCTGATTAAGATGATGTGGAGCCACAGACACTCACGGAGAGCGACAAACTGAACCACTGCCGCTCATTTAGATGGGCCTCCCATCGGGGAGCGGCTGAAAAATTTATATACCAGAAACTTGACACTAGATTTAAAAGGAGATTTCAACTTTGAAAGCATGCGCATACATCTACATTTTTCATAGAGTTCGGTAGAAATCTGCTGTCACATGCACTTTGGGTGGGAGGATGATGACAATATTCACTTAAAAGCCAATGTGTGGAAGATGTAGTCTAGTTTTCTAGTTTCAGACACAGTATAAATAAAAACAACGCTGTGAGGGACAAAAGTTTAGTCCAATTTACTAAAAATAACAAATACTTTAAGGATTTTATTATTTTTTTTCTCACCAAATTTGCATTTATTTGATCAAAAGAGTGAATTTTTGTTTTGTTTTTTTAAATAGTGGCTTTCTATATTAAAATGTAATTTAATCCTGTGATCAAAGCTGCATTTTCAGCATCATTACTCCAGTCTTCAGTGTCACACGATCCTTAATAAATCATTCTAATATGCTGATATGCTGCTTAAGAAACATTTCTAATTATTAGCAATGTTGAAAACATTGTGGAACAAACATTTTTGTGAAAACCTTGATACATTTTATTATTAAAGTTTGAAATTCTATATGTGGACTTGGCATATTTATTGTTATTAAACTGACGTATTATAATGCAGTAGCACAGATTACTCATCAATGCAACTCGGTGGCCATAATCCACAAGAACATCATTATACTGATACATGCGTTTTATCTCCAGGGATATAAAACCTAAAGATGATTATTTCTCACTCTTGATTTAGACTTCAGCTCTGTCACGGTCAGGGCAGAATGAGCTGAATTACAGCGAGGAGTCACCCTGTGTCATCATCATCATGCTTAACTATCATTATATCTGACTATCATTTAGTCTGGATCATGGATCTATCAATTACACCCAGAAACATCTGTGCTAAAGATGCTGGCACTGCTGCCTGCTGAGAATGAAATCGTATTGACATGTTCATATATCTGCATGACTGAGAATGCGACAGGTGTACGGCTGGCAGAAAGATTAAAAAAATCAGGCTAAATGAAAAGTGACTGGACCTCCAGACAGCATGTGCAAAATAAAAGCGCAGATACACCAGGAGAATTGCTTTCATTAAGGACCTGAGCGACACCCTATTTAAAACATCATGCAAAATCTGAATATTCCCCCGAGTTCATAATGAAGAGTGACAGACGTACCTCTCTCATGAGGAGGAGCCACGTTTATGAAGCTTCTGCATTTCTCACCTGCAAGATGAAAAGACATTCAACACAATGGTATAAGGGTCACTGAGCTTTTGTTTTTTACTTCGTGTATGAAAAGAGAGTGCATGTAAAACTTACACTGTAAAATTCTGTTAATTGGTTAGATGCAAATTATGGTAAAATATCATACTGCAGTATTAAAAAACATGCTCATATTAATTAAAAAACAATTCATATTCTCTTTTTCCCATATTTAAAAACAAGTATTTTAGTAAAATATTATTAAACATTTGAATTTGCTCCGGCATTTCCGGAGCATTTCCAAAAGAAAATAATGTTTTCTTTATTGCAGTTATATACATTGGAGTGCTGCTTAATATAGGTTTTCATGTAGTTTTTCCAAGTTTATTGCTGTAATGAATGCGGCTGAAGGGTTCGGATCCATGTGCAAGTCCTTATTCATGAGTTGATTCACAGGCTAACAGAAAAACGTAGGCGAGGCAGAGTCAAGGTCGAGGTACACAGGCAAATGACCAAAATCCAGGACAGTCAGACAACAAAGAAAACAAAACACGGGAAAGTAACGCTTGGAAATGATGCCGGAGCAAATCATGACTTCGCACTGAAGTGTTTGTGAATGTGGTTTATATGCAGGAGAGAAGGGTTGTGGTGATGAAGGACAGCTGTTGGTGTGTGATTGCAGATTCCAGAAAGGTTCGAGTGAGTGATGTGTTATGGGAAATGGAGTCCATGTGCGTGTGAGTCCAGTACTGCGTGAATGGTGCAAAGGTGTATGGGAAATGGAGTCCAGACACCAGAGAGAGTTCGTTGTGAACTTGTGTTGGATAGGCAGAGTTTGAGGGCACCTCAGCTGGTGACAATTGCATTATTGTAGTGTGGTTTGTGTTTGTACTTTGTGTTAATGATGAAAATTTATCAGATGGTTTTCCATTGTATTTCCATCTCATTTTACAGTTGGTATATTAACATTATATGACTTAATCACATACTCTACACATCTACTGTATCTATCTATCTATCTATCTATAAACATAAAATCCTTATAATTAGTAGAAATATCAAATCACTTTACAAAAAGGTCCTAGTTAATACATTAACTAATATTTACTGGCAATTGTTACAGCATTAATTCATCTTTAGTTAATGTTAATATTGTTAATTCATGTCAGTTTCATTAAATAAACAAATACAGCCTTTCATTTTAATAGATGATGTTTATATTGTTATTTATTGATATTAATAAACGGAACCTTATTGTAAAGCGATTTCAAAAAATGAAAAAAAAGGAACAAACATCTACAGCTAGTCCCAACCCCCCCCCCCCAGCTGTTTCGCTGAATGAGTAATGGATATGGATATAGGTCAGTAAGTTTAGAGGTGTGTCCAATAACTGATAGACAGAATACTCTAATTAAATCAGATCACCTGTCAAAAAGTTTATGACAATACATGTATGATGAAAGTGAGAGGTTTTTGAGCTGCTATTCAGGCTACAGCATCCCCTGACATGTATGAATTTTAAAAAGCAAACAAGCTTGTTTGATAGTCATCATCATTTATTTAGTCATGAAGGCAAAAACAAGGTTTACGCACTTCAGTCGCTGAATATTCACACTGCGATGGATTTTGGATGAAGCAAACCCAACTAACAGGGAATGCTGACGCTGAGATATAACAACAACAACAACAAAAAACATTTTTAAAGTAATGTTTATAGATTGTTCTTATTAAAATTGGTTATGTTCTCATAAGGCTGAGAGAAAACATTCTTGGTTATGATGTAATCTGTACGCTCTCAGAACAATAACGTTCTTCAGCATTTTCAAACCGATATAACGCAATGTTCCTGTAATGTCTGAATAATCCATAAAAACATACGCTGAGACAACATTCCAAAGTAATATTCTCCTAATGTTTTCAAACGATAGTATAAAATGTTCCTCCAACATTCGCATAACCAAGAAGAAACGTTCTTATTAGATTTTTTGACCATTTAATAAACATTCAGAAATAACATTCATAACAGCTTCAAAATTACAGAATGGAATGTTCTTCCAACATTTAAAACCCATAAAAGCATTCTTGAAATGTTGCAGATTGGTGTTTTAAACGTTTAACTGTAACATTCTCATAACGTTTTGGAATGTTCATGTATCGTTCATAAATGCAACATTCTTTCTCCATAAAACGTTCAAACGTTAAAAAAAGCATTTAGTTAATGAACGTTAATGAAACGTTCTTTGCCGTTTGCCGGCCTGATATGAAAAAAGCCGCATCCTTACCGACAAGGTCGACGTTCTGCTCGCAGGAGAACCAGATGCCGGTGTGGAACTTCCTCAGAACAAACTTATCCTCGCCGGTTTCCCAGATATACTGAACCAGCCGGCTGTCGTTGATGTTCGAGCTGTTGTATCTAATGCAGTGCGTCTGTTTGCCGGTCACCGGTCCGGTGCAGAAGGGCTTGACAACTTTCCTGTTCCCCTCGCACCAGTAGCTGGTGGTCAGCGCGGATATGGCGAGAATGAGCGCGAGGAAGTTCAAGGTGAGCGCGAGCGATGCTCTCCGTCGCCGGTCCATCCCTATGATGGTGAACACGGATCCCGTCTGGTGTTTAACTCCGGTGGTTTGTCATGTGCTTCTTCTCTCGCCGCTCTCACAGAGTTCTGCACGCTGAGCTCCTGCGCGCTTCATTTCTCATGTGATGTCAGACACACAATGAAAGCGCGAGGTCACAGCGCCCAGTCAGATATTCTCCGTCAAATATGCAAATCAGCATGGATCCAGTGCTCACAGAGAACCCTGGCAACATCTGGATCTCCTTCCTCGTGAGCTGACACGACTCGGTGGACTATAAAAAGGGGTTGCTATTACCTCTGGCGTTGTTTAAGTTTAGGGTGTAATTCTCAGGTTAAGGCTAGAAAAACGTTGTGGGAATGTTGTTTTGAGATCTTTCTAAAACCCTCAGTTTAGGACGATGATTGCGTTATTTACTGGTAGCAAAATAAGGTTAATAAGGGCATTTTTGTGATATAATGTTATTTAAATGTTTATTCTTAATATAAAGTTTTATCTCAACATTATTAGAACATTCGAGTACAAATAGCATGAGAATGTTGATCATTTTCTCAACGCAATAAGAACATGCAGGCTATCAAATATTAATAAAGTTATGAGAATGCCAACTTTAGGAATGTTTTGGCTTAACATGTATGTAACTTAAAAAAAAACATGTTGTGAAAACATTCCCTGTTAGCTGGGAATGCACTCCATTATTTCAATCTGTAGACACTGCAAGTGACAAAAACAAAATAGACTACAGAGGTGAAAAATGTTTGATCTTGAATCAATCTGTTATTTGTAGTATTTCCCCTTGTAGTCTCTCAATATGGGTCAACGCTGTCAGATACAAAAGCCGCGTGTCTGATGTCAAATTATTGACAAATCATCTGTTCGCTTTCATGAATGAATCAGTTGAGATTTCAGCATGGTTTCAAACTGATTTCATCTCCATCTATTGAAATGTCACCTCAGTCTGACGGGGATGGCAAAATAACTATATTCTATACATGACTCATTAATCGCAGTAGCTGTTTTATTTTGCTGGTGTTGCAGGCTGCTAGTAGGACCTAAACAAAAGTAGATATATTTTCCACAGAATCTCTCCATGGCAAAGTTCATATATTTTGGTTGTGACAGAAAATACAAACAAAATTACTTGCCTAGCCTATTAAATCTTGTTTCAAAAAATAAAATGTACATTACACAAAAACTGTAATCTCACCAGAGTCTGTGTGATGTTGTTGAATGCATAGCAGGTGAACGTTGTGCATGGTGGTTTAAGGTTTTGCAAATAAAAATGTAATGCAATTTGTATAAAATAAAGCAAAGAATAAACTTAAAAGTTAAATTATTCCCAGGAACAAAGATAACAACCATATATGAATACTTTTGAATTAATTTTAAAAATCCTGTATTTTCATCCTTACTTACAGCTTAAACATTTTGACTGTGTGCACCAAAAAGCTTTTAGCATTGTCACTGTATTCTTACAACAGACATACACAGCTAGTAGGAAAAAAATTTAAAATGGAAAATGTTGCCCCTTTTTCCTCTCAGAAAACTATATTTAGTGTCTGGAACTCAGATGAATCATGACATGAGGAGCATCAGGATGAATCTACATGAAGCACCCAAGTATTGAGTAATGCAGAGGGCAGGAGGTTTAAGTGGTTTTAGAATATAATAGTAATGCAAATTTCAATAAAATCAAGAGAACACAATGAAACCACATATTTACAAAGAGCTCTAGCTACCATATCTGACTCATTTTAAAGTGGAAACATTGCCATTTTCCAATAATATTCCCCTTTAAATGGCTCATTTAGTGTCTGCTTCTGGAGAACTCACACTAGGTCAGTCATGGAAGGCATGTGAAGTAACTAACAGAGGACTAACAAATGCCCCTATTATGGATTTTTGAAAATTACCTTTCGTGCAAAGCTCTAAGTAAATGGAAACATCCGACAAAGTTTTACATCTGAAAGTGCACTGTATGTAAGTTATTGCTTCTCTAAAGAAAGTCAGACACGTCTGATTGCCTGCACCACTGTAAGGTATTGTTCTGTTCTGCTATATCTGATTATTTTGCACAGTGGAAACGCTGGTGTTTTCCAACCTGCTGGTTTGTGGGATGGTGTTGGATCGCAGGTTCTCATGAAGGCCGTTGTGAAGAACAAACTGCTTCATTTGCCACCTAATTCATTTCTCTGTGTTGGATAAGAGGCCGGGCTGATCAATATTAGTGACAGGACGCTGAAGGATCTGAAACACCCTGGTGTCGACTGGACGTCTCTGGAGAATGAATTCAGCGTCACATCAGTGGAGCTCACGAGTCCTTGTCCTGGCAAGCTAATACCCAAGGGCAGAAAACGTACGTCGAAGTGTAACAGATGCGTCACGCTTTGCGCACACGGTGTCCATGCAGTGATGAGCATCATTTTGAGTTAAAGACTCTCCTAAAATCCTACACTTTTAAAGTCAGGTTTGAGAAAAGTAAGGCTTGTGCTGTGCAGTTGTTCGCTGTATGTACAGTTGTTGCTGGAAGCATAACTGCGCTTTATTATTGCCATCATTAGGTTGATGTATCTGTGGCCTAGAGAGCACTAGGCCAGGAATTATCAACAAGAAGAATGTTCCAGTTAAATTACGGCTTACCTGACCCCTGGGAAATCACCGTGGACCATCATAAGTGGATATGGGGAAAGCTGGGAAGGTTTACACACTCACATACATACACATGTGTCACGAGGATCAATATTTTAAGGAGAACGCAGCTCAAGTGAGAGAACGAGACTGAGCATTAATGAATGGTAAAACTCTTCATCAATCAAATAAAATGACTTGAGGGTGTCATAGGGACAGTTGTTTGCTTAATTAGGTGCAGCTTAGCCATTTACAGAGGATCGTTTATAAAAACGGCAAGCAGTGAACTTCTGAATGCTTTTACTTTATTACTATGTCGACAGCTTTATATCCTGCAGTATGTGTGTATACTAATGCAGTGCAGAACACTAAAAATGTAAATAATCAATAAGTCAACATATGTTTTTCTTTCATTACTTTTCCTTGTTAAAACGCCTTTAGATTGTAACTTGTTCAGCCAAATGGTTACATTTAAAGTTGCATATAAAGTTAAAAAAACTCTTATGTTCTCTTTATGTCTATTAAATCCTTCATGGATTCAAGCAGGTGAAATACAGAAAGATCAACAGAGTACAAATAATGGGTACATTAGTTACAATAAAACCTAATATTTTTGTTAATATTTTGAAAAAATAGCTTGAAAAAAAAAAATCATCCAAAAATGGTTAATGCTCAAAGTTTACTTATGTTTAACCAGACATGTATTTCTCCATTGAATGTCCAGGTAAATAAAACTTTGAACATTCAGGAAGGTCATGAAGGTGTTGTAAAAGCAATCCATATTAAACATTTTCATCCAAGTCTAGCAAAGAGAAATTAATGCTTAATTTAATGAACAGATTTACAGCTCATGTTGTGTTCTGGTGATTTTTCACCCATGCAGAGAGGATTCCCATTTCCCCAAAAATTCTAGTGAACATTCTCACATTAGTATAAAACCGACTGATTTTACACATACAGGGCATAACATCTTCACAAAATGTAACAATTCTACTTTTTGCCAATTGTTTCTATTTTTTTTTTTTCTCAAGTGTGCACTTCCCATAGAAAAAAACGCCATGAAATTGTCTGCAAGTGCCTCATTATGCTATATTATCAGCAAGTACCAAGATTATAAAAACCTTAATTTAAGAGTTTGTGATCTTCAGTATCTGAGTGAGGGAAAAAAAATATTTGTGGATAATTTTGGCAATACTGAGTGTTCGAAAACTCGGGTACATGAGCTCAGATCAATCAAGCAGTCCCATAGAGAAAAACTAAATCTGTGTTGCCTGAACAGAAAAGAAGTTGATAAAAAGACTAAATGGAAGATTTGGTTATAAAATAGCATACTGGGAGATTTACTAAAAGACCAGTCCTTTTAGGTAACACTAGCAGAATTTAAAGGTTTATTCTTTGGCTGAACGATCTTTTAAGTTGAGTCAAATTAACTTGAGATTGTTTTCCTGTGCAGCAGCATAACAAGTCAACATCTCTGAGGAACGAGAACATTGGATGGCAGATTTCTGGGAGACACTATTTTGATGATAAATCTTCAAAAAAAGAAGCAACGCTTTCTTACCCTCCTAAAAACACTTGTTTGTGTTGTCTTGAATGCTTGAGGGAATGCAGACAGAGCCGAACAACATTCGCACAATGAGTTGCAGCAGCTATGCCTTTAATTGTCCGGCAAAGTTGGGTCTGGTTGGGACTGGTTATAAGCACAGCGGCTGCATTTGCTGACAACACACACACATTTCTCTGTTCCGGGGAGATGAGGTGGAGGTCAGAGCGTCTTTGTGTCCTCTATTCTAGCATTAGCTCCCATGTCCAGCGCTCTTCTGATGAGCTGCAGTCGCTGGAGATGATCCCGCACACCTGCGCTCAGCGTCCTTCAGTGTACCTCAAGGTCAAATAAGGCTGGGTATATATCATAACAGAACAATACAGATTCTGCTGTAGATCACTGCTTAGGAAAAAAGACCTGCATGCTTCCATAGTGAATTTTTGTCAGAAAAAAAACTGTATTGTGTAATTGCTTCTACCGCGATATCTGTCCCCTAAAGGCAAAAGTGCATTATTTACTCGTTAACTTTGACAATAATGGAGACATTTCATGCTCCTAGTTGTGTCTCCTTCACAGCAAGCCATGGAGCTCATTATTGTGTCCCGCTATCATAGAAGCTCATTACAATAAGTATGCCATTTATCAATCTTCTGTGGTGAGTTACAATTACAAGATGGCCTCTGAGAATATGATCAAACTGAATTAAGGCTTGGATGGTACTGTTATTGCATACCGTCATGCAACCGAAATGGCTTAAGGTTACTAATCTGAATGTGATTTATGAGTCACCGCAGCGAAGCGTGAGGACGTTTGTTTGTTTTTAAAGCATGGCTCTGTAAAGTTTGAAATGGATGAACCTCTGCTCAGAGAGGATGGAAAAGATTTCTTACATTACAGCGGGCCACAGGTGGCTGGAAAGACTTCCCAATCAGTTTACAGATAATATTCCAGTGGGAATGAAAAGACTTTGCTGTATCAAGGTACATTGAAGTTCTGGATGTGATAAAAATCACAGAGAAATGCATGTGTGCCATGACACTTGTGAGTGTTTTTAAATATCATATGCATGATCGCTACAGCGCAAAAGCTTTTTGAATGACATTAATACTTTTATTCATTTAGGATGCATTAAATAGTTTAATAGTGACAGCGAAGACATCCATAATGTTTTCGATTTCGAACAAAGAATACTGAAAAATAAAATGTATCACACTACAATGTTTTCAATATTGATTATAACCAGACATTTTTCATAATCAGCATATTAGCATCATTTCAGGATCATGTGACACTAAAGACTGGAGCAATGATGCTGAAAATACAGCTTTGATCAAAGGAATAAATTGCACTTTGACATATATTCACATAGAAAACATTTATTTTAAATTGTAAAATGATTTCATAATTTTTACTGTATTTTTTAATCAAATAAATGAAACTTTGTTGAGCAGAAAAGACTTATTTCAGAAAAAAAAACCATACTAAATGTTATTGCCCCATTTTATACAGAATAGCTGGACAACATTTGATCTAAAAAAATATCAAAATAAACTTAATATAGAAACATATTTTATACAAAGCAACTTAAAGTGCATTTGAGCTTATGCCAGTATGTGTCGTATCTTAACATAAGGCTCCTTCAGAAATGTCTCCGTTCAATCGTGTCAGGAACTCATTTTCAAAAGAGACCTTTGCTACTAAAGGCAGCATGTCAGACTGACATATCTGGGCTAAAGTTTGATTTAGTAAATAGACGCCATTCTCTGACAGCCAAACTCTACTGGTGAGAAATAGCCAGTGCTGTGACGATCATGAAGTTAGTGAGTGATATAAATATTGTTGCATATTCTCACATTTCCTCAGGTTTTTTAGTGTTGATCGTGCTTAATAGCTAATTTCATTCTGTCGTTGGCAATATAGACGACAATAAGGCATGTTTTTAAGTAAATTGGAATTGCAAAGGTATCTTCCTCATGAGAACGATTTGGTTAGATGTGCTCTGCAGAGTCGCTGATTAAAACAAATAAAATCTCAATTAATTTCAAACGTCATTAAAATAAGACAATATAGGTATAATTAAACATCAATAAATGTTTTACTGAAACCTCATCTTCTTTGCAGTGCCTCTCTTTCTTGACTGAATGTTAATATACACAATGAAATGATCATTCAAAGCATCAGCATGAGTCACAACAAACGGCGCTCATGAATAATAGGGTTAAAGAGCTTAATGTTAGCCCTCTGCAAAGGTATACTCCATGTAAGTCAAGTTGGATTAAGGACTGGGCAGAGAAAATAAATAATGCATGCTAGCGGTGAAGGAGAGCAGTCAGTGCGCTGGACAGATGAGCTCAACTAAAGACGGATCGCAGAAGAGCCAATGTGATAAAGATGCCTGCAGCAGAAAGCAAGCACAGGGGACTGTCAAAACCTGGAAATGAGCAAACAATACATTTTTTATATTTGAACTAGATGATAATAGATGTCATATTATTAAAGGTAAAATGCATAATACTTCTGGGATAATAGATAGGTGTCATGCTGCAAGATGATTTAAAACTCAAAGGGCTGTATATAAAAAGTGACTGGATGGTTTGTAAATAAATAACATTTAAAACAGAGGCAGATTATTAACCAATAGTGATGTATTTGGGAGCTTAACAGTTTACTTTGAACACAGGGGTATAACAAATCAAAGCCTTTGTGATAATTAGTGATCAGTGTAATTTCACATACATTTGGAGGTGTGACTATGTAAAGTATATACAATTTAGGGGGAAAAAAATGCACAGTATAAATGTATTGTCACCACCGGAACAACTTTAGATCGATGTAGACACTAAGGGGCGGTTTCCCGAACAGGGCTTAAGACTATTCCTAGATTGAAATACACTATAGAGCTGTCCATACTGAGAAAAACTTGCACGGACATATCTTAAAATACAGCAGTGCCATTGTTTGGTCTTAAATTGCACACAAATGCTTTTTTATAGATCATGTTTGAACTTTAATGTCCGAATTTAAAGGAATAGTGCACCCAAAAATTCTGGAGAGTATAACTTCTATAGTAGGAAATACAAAATACTATGGGAGTCAATAGCCTGGTTACAAACTTTTTTCAAAATATCTTACTTCGTGTTCGGAAGAACAAAGTAATTCATACAGGTTTTAAACTCCTCAAGAGTGAGTAAATGATGACAGAATTTTCATTTTTGGGTGAACTATTCCTTTAACAAAGGTCTAAGCCCTATCCAAGAAACCGCCACTAAAAGTTAGTGTTTTTAGTCTCTAGTCCTCACCAAGGCTGCATTTATTTGATCAAAAATACAGTAAAAAATGTTAAAAATAATTACAATTTAAAAAAGCAATTTTATATGTGAATATGCTGTAAATTATTTCTGTGGTCAAAGCTTAATTTTCAGCGTCCTTACTCATCCTCAGTGTCACGCGATCCTTCAGAAATCTTCCTAATATGCTGATTAGTACAGTGGCCCAGTAGCGCACAACAGAACGAAATGAAAAAAGCAAACATAAAATCACAACACAACGACATTAAGCCACAACACAACGGAAATGCTCCCGACCACTAGGGGGCAGTTGGTCTGCATAAACGGCTATTGTGCGCATGTCACCAGTATTCGCGAGCGCTCTGTACCTGTTTTGATACTTTTAAAGGAGTCATATAAAAATTTTTCCACAAGCTAATATGATTCTTTAGGGTCTTAATGGAAAGTTTGTAATAAAGTTTGCTTAAAATTTTCTCAACGATAGTGTAAAAAAACGCTCATTTTACCCTGTACCTAACAGCTCTTTAGAAGTCACTCTGTTCTGTGTACTTTACGAGCTCCACTGACTCCGCCCCTCTTTTCCTAGTTACTCTCAGAGGATCTTTTATTAGGTCTGAGGTTAGGCACCGGTTCAGTCTGTGTGACACGCTGCTGTCAATCAACTATTGTGGGAGTGGCCTCTGTCGGTGTGACTAATAAAATTGTTACGAAATCTCCAAACTTTTGAACAGTAGTATATTTTATATCTTGTTGGAACTCAACTAGCCTGAATATTTGAGACATTTGGTTTCTGCACTCACATTTGCATAACAATTCCTTTTTGAATAAATCTCCGTCTGAAGCACAATCATTGCTACAATAGAAACCCATAAAATAAAACTATACCAGAAACCATATCAATCCAAAAAACACTAACCCGATGTATTTAAACATTTTATTCCCCATTATAGCCTGCTGAGAACTAGAAATCCTTTTGTTTCTGTAAATGCAACAAAAATAATTTGTTTAGCCTACTCCCAACACAAATGGTTTAATGTTTTTTTTTCACAAATGCATGAAAAGAAATTAAGTTGACCAAATGTAGCAGAACTGTGTGGCATTTTAATTAAATGAATTGAACAAGCTGCAAAAAATCTTTCGAGACCCTTAAGAAGAGCCCTGAATACTAATGAGATGACTGTCTAAATCCCACTGTGACTGGAGATGAATATATGTAAAAGTGGCTGATGTGTGTAATGTACATAAAGCTTTCCTTCATTTCTGAGCTTCGGTTCAAACTTTAAATTGGCTGGTGACAAAGCCACTCATCTGAAACTTGAAAAAAGAGACTTTATGTGGGTCAAGATCAAGACAGATGCTGGAGGCTTTCAATGAGGAAGACTCAGACAGAAACAAAGACACACCAGAGACGTCGCAGCCATTGATCTCACAGGAACTAGCCACTGACAGACGACCGAAAGCTTCGCGAGTCATGAGATATTAAAACCTGGAGTCAAATCAGTCAAACTCGTCGCAACAAGTGTTGAGAAGCAGCTCAAACCTTCACCTCGAGGCGAGAGCAGTCACAGTTGGCCTGGAGAAACCCGCTTCATCAGACTCAACTATCTGCTGGTGGCCGCTCTCCATCACTGGAATGTAATGGATTCCTGAAGCGGCTGGAGAACTGCTGATTGCCTGAGACCTTTAATTTGCCGCTCTCCAGCCTCCATCCACGCCGCAGGGATTCAGCCTCTCCGCCGACACACGCTCCGCACCTCACCTCACCTCACCACCGTCACGCATTTAATGATGATTTATAATCCACAGCGGTAATTACTGCTAAAGTTCTACATCAAAGACTAGTCGTTTAATGAGTTTAGCTTCAGACTTCATTAAACATTACCTGAGGTCAAGAGCCGTGACCCAGATAGCGAGTCTTGGGACGCAACAAAACACAGCAACTTTTCATCGCTCCGTCTCAACTTCATCTGAGAGGTTTTTCTGTCGAGCGGGAAGAAACCGATACTTGCTGTTGGTGAACTCATTATTTTGAAGTCAAGGACTAACTCCAGGGCTTTTGTATTTTCTTCTGGAGAAAGTATAGGTTTGAGAAAGAATTATGGGAAGTCATCAAATTCGTATCACGTTTACGTTAAGTGCCCTACAGGAACATGCTAACTTATTTGTCATTACTGTTGTCACTCGGTTTTTCCCGCCGTTAATAATCTTAACCCAATAAAGCCTACCCCAGAGAAAGCCTCTAAACTTTGTTGTTGCACACAAACCACCACATTCTGTCGTCTTATTGACAATTTACACTTTATATCAAACAAAACGTCTCTTTTGAGTAAAAGCTTTTGCTTCACATATATTTCGGCTTTGAAAACTTTACAGATTTCTATAAAGCAAACATAAGAATAACTTTTATAATATTTAATATTTCAAGATGGACACTTATTGGACTGAAGCATCTTGGCTTTACTTGGAACTTTTACCTCCAAAACATCTCAGATCTTCTGAGGAACGTTGATTTGTTAATTATTCAGATATAATCTCTATCATCTACTGAGACATATTATTGGAGATGTATATTGGAGTGACATTTATATCATAGTGTGATTTATTATTTACCTTCTTTGTTGAAAAGTGAAAGACATAAATTCAAAGAATCATTGCACTGAGCATATCACATTAGGCTCCAAACATTAATTATATTAATAATATATTTTGTATAATATAATATTTGATATTATTGTATGAAATTGATATTTATATCATTTTATGTAAGTTACTGCTATGATGTTATAAAGAGCTCATTGATTTAAATAGTTTATAAGCATCAGAATTTCATCAAATAAATATCAGCATCTGCACCAGATAGCATATTTTTGTTCAGTTTAAATCTGTAAATAAAAAAGTCTCCATATTTTCACTTTATCAGACTGGAACTATAAAACACATGCATTCATAAAATATTCAGTAGTTTATTTGTACTTGACTGAGAAATGGATAATGTATTTTTTTATTTATTTAAAAACCCTAACTCTATTCTTTTTCTATTCTTGCTACTTCTTTTTTCTTTTAGTTATTATAAAAAACAACCCTCTGGCATTCTCAGTTTTTAAATGCTTATTTATTTATATGTAAGAAGTCCTTCTAACAATAGCTTTTTCTGTTCTATCTACTTGTTTTCTTTTTATCTATATAAAAAAAACCTTGCTGCAGCTAATGCATTAGGCTAACGAGACTTGTCATGGCATTTACATATCATTGCTCTTTTGTTGATTTTGATTGCTTCTATTATCCTCATTTGTAATTCGCTTTGGATAAAAGTGTCTGCTAAACGTAAATGTAAAAATGGAACTGATTATTAAAAACCACATTGCATCATGTTGCCTTGATTTTTAGGTTTTCACATCAGTTTGTTTTTTGTGCAATATAACAGAAAAGAAAATAATTACCAGTGTGTTATTCCTATGCACAATAGAAAATAGATTAGACAACATGCTACAGTATATATAAAAAGAGCTGTCCATGCAGACACAAACACGCTCATTTAATGCATGCAAATCAGCCGTATAGTGAATTGTGGAGGGTTATTGCCAAACGGCCTGTCCAGTGGGCATGAGAGATGTTGTGAGGTCGAGCTGCAGGTTTCCCATCAAGCACTCTCAGACAGACGCAATCGCCATTCATCTCATTTATCAGCGTGAGAGCTGGGCTGATGCTCAGATTACAAATCCTTCCAGACGCTTACTGATGGAGCTTAATCTTTCAATAGGAACCGGGTAAGAGTCAAAGACCCCGACACAAAGGACACTGCGCTGTGTTTTGGGAAATAGGTCAGTCATGACTGTAGGTGAACTCAATCCAGATGTGAGATGAAATGAATAAATGACTGTATCTGTGCTAATCCACAAACAGGGGAAAAAACTGGCTTTAAGTGTTTAATTCTTAACATGGGAATCAAGAAAGCTGATCAAAGGGTATAAAATCTTTGATGCAGTTCAGAATATAAAATAATAAATATGTTATTCTGTATAAGTGGTTTAAATGGAAAAGGTCCATGCTAAAGGCCCAATTAATTACTAAGGAAATATTCTGAATATTTTGTTAACCCCCTTGTACATTATGTATAATATACAGTAATTGTGTATTACATCCATTACTTATTACAGAAGTGTAATATCCAAGCGTTGATGTTTTTGCCACCAAAATGGTTTTCCACCTACTTGATACTGTAATTGAAAAAATAAAATGAGAAAAGCATGCTGCATTGTGTTAGTGTGTCCCATCAAATATAAAGGATTAACCTTGGGTGTGAAGGGATATGCCCAGTCTGTCAGTGACTGTGTGTTTATATAGGAATGGAAATCAGAGACAATCTTTAAGCCTTTACTGTAGAATATTTCCCTGGCTCTGAGCCTCAAACAAACCCAGATCATAAGCAGCAAGGCAGGCGACACAGCTTGTGTTTATCCATGCCAAATATCCAAACAATCAGCCATGACGAATTAGCCAGCACATCCTCTTGAAAAATACCAAATGTGTGGCAATGGGACATTCTGGGATTGTGGGAGAATATTACTCCCTGCAAATTCTGTATATAATCTTGAATGTATTTGCAAACACACACGTATCATACAGTATATGTAGATATATCACCAAACATTTATGCTGTGTATGCACACATGCATATAACACTTTATTTTTAGGGTCTCTTAACTAGTTGCTTAGTAGTATATTACTAGAATATTAGCCATTTATTAGTAGCAATTAAGCACATATTAATGCCTTATTCTACATCCCTAACAACTACCTTAACTATTAATTAGCAGCAAATTATGAATTTATTAAGGGAAAAGTCATGGTTAATAGTGAATTACATGTTCCCTATTTTAAAGTATTAACATAGATAGATAGAACAATGGATAGAAAGACAGAAGAATGAAGTGATGGACATATAATTTGTATACAGTAATTGCTTATTATCCTCATGTTGTATGTGTTTTGGTCTATACATTTCTGAGCTCCTATTCTTTCACTTTTCCCTCGGTTTTCTGTAACCTCAACTAACTAGCCTTATCTCAATGTACAGCTGAGCTTTATGAAATTAAAACCAGACTCCTGATCAATGGCGCAAAACAAATCTGCTTTTGTTTCAGTCCGGGGGTGAAACTCATAAAGCACCGCCTATTATGCACTTCCAGTAAGCTGTAATAACAGCTGCACCTTTCCGACATATTATGTATGACAGTACAATACATCACCAGAGAAAGAATGATTAATAAGTATTCATATACGTAAATCTCTTTCATTTTACTGTTACGCAATCAACTGCTTATAACGGGTAATGTCAATGAGAATATATTGTTGCCATGAGAAGAAATCTGTCTCTGAAACACCTTTCCAGGACAGAGAAATGTATTACTGTCAGGTTATGTCAGGATTCAGTATCTTAGTAATGAAGGTTTCTGGCTTTGCGTAGCGTTCAGATGATACAAATGATTTCAGGATTCAATTAACGCAGAACTGTCATTTTGGAAGGGATTTCCAGGACAGGGTTATCAAAATATGCATGCTATTAAATGTGGAGCTGTGAACTCTGAATCCAGTTTGCGAGGATTATTTTAGACAGTTCTATCCAGTAATGCTGTACTGTACATAGCAGCCTTCTGTAATTCCCTGTTAAGCACAAAATCCCCCAACTGTTGCATGTATTTGGGATCGATTCCACTTTACTGTTCACGGGAGTGGAATGGCTCTCTTTCAATATGCAGCAGCTTAGCAGTAAAATTGAAACGGCTCTCTTGAACTCCCAAACACTTAAAGAATAACTGCCTGTCTATGGCCTTGGAGAGTGAGTGTTACATCAGCTGTCTTAATCACACACAGGAGGCTAATTTTTGGAGATATGCTCAGTGCAGTGATTCTTTATATTTATGTCTTTCACTCTTCAACAAAAAAGAAGCTTTAGGTGAATAATAAACCGCATTATTTCACCGGGTGCATTGCATATCGTGAGTGGCACATTTGTGGTCTACAAGATGGATGACTGGAAGGATAGAGAGAGAATGAAAAAAAAGTATAGACTGATAGATAGAACAAAATGTTAGACAGAGCAATAGATATAGACATACTGTGAAGTAATAGACAGGTGATAGAGTGATATATAAAGCAAGACACACAAAAGACAGATACAGAAAGATAGATAAAGAAAAAGAGCAAATTATAGCTCAAATGATAGAAATAGAGTGATAATTAGGGAGAAAAATCCAAGAGCCATAGAGAGAGCAAAAGACAGATAGACAGAGGGATCGACAGAGCAATTGATAGATAGAAATGGATAGAGTAACAGACAAATAAAGCAATGTATAGAGTGACAGAATGATAGGCAGATCATGTGTAGAGTGATATGTATATAAACAGCAATGGATAGAGCGATAGACAGAACTAAAGATATAGCAGTGGAGCTGTAGAATAATACAGTGATAGACTGTAGAGCGACAAATAGAGCGATAGAACGAAAGACAGAGCGACAGATAGACAGAGTGAGAGATAGAACAAGACTGAAGGATTGAGGCAAATGACATAAAAAGACAGTGACAAATAGAATGAAAGACACATAGAAGGATAGAATAAAAGAGAGTGACAGAACAAAAGGTAGAGCGGCAGACAGAAAAAAAAGGATACATAAAAAAGAGCGATAAAATGAAAGACAGAGCAACAGATAGCAAGACTGACTGAACGAAAAGGAGAGCGACAGACAGAGTGATTAAAATATAGATAGAAATAAGACAGTGATAGATGGAATGAAAGACAGAGCGACAGATAGAACAAGAGAATGGCCGAACGAAAGGCAGAGCGACAAACAGAGAGTTTCAAATAAAGCAACAGATAGATAGCTCAGGTTGGACAAGCGCTCACCTGCTGCCCCTCCCAGATAAGCATGTTCAGATGACCTCTGACCCCAGGCGTGTGGCTCAGCACTCAGGAGATGGAGTGGATGTCAGAGAGAGCGAGGGCCTGGAACAATTGGACATGACAGCTCATTCATCACCCACAGATATCCGTTCCGATCACTGCCTCGCGTTTGCCTTCCTCTAGTATGTTTTGCATTCTTAATTAAAAATGTAAAGTAGTAAACAACATGAACGATTTGTTCCACTATAAGCATTTGTCCCATGAAATGGTTTCCAATTAGTTTTTTGATGTTTTGTGAATTAATTTTAATATTGCAATATCATTTTTTATTATAGGACATCTCTTTTGATATATGATCTCTATATTCTTTCTGCTTTCTACAGTGCAGTAGCTAATATATATATTATCTATCTATCTATCTATCTATCTATCTATCTATTATCTATCTATCTATCTATCTATCTATCTATTATCTATCTATCTATCTATCTAAGCACATCCAGCTAATATCATTTATCTGATCACCTCTGGCAGGGTTGAGTGTCCTTCTGCATAAGGCAATATAATATTAATAAGTCATCTTGGCCACATGGCCTCCTAAAAGAAATTTTTTTTTCTATTCCACCTTCCATCTGGTCCATAAACCTCATAAACACCAGCAAGAAACCGAACTCTCTTTCATCACAGTCATTTATAGCAGCTCAGCACAATGTCCAACTCTCAAAAGCTTGAGTGATGTTCTCAGATGATCTTATTCTGCTTAGTAATATATATTTCCAGCGAGAATGTGATTTGATCCAGCATTCTAGCAGCATAAACTCTGGATGCGTTAGGCTGCCTGTGTCCTCAGTGGTAATAAAAACGGAGCATGAAAGCCTCCTTGAACGTGTTCTCTTTATGTTTGGTTTGTGTTTGACCCACACACTACAGGAAGATACATGTCAGACACCAAGAATATATGGTTATTTTGTCATTTTCCCCTGTACTGCAGTCAGCTCTAAATACCCTGATGTTTCCAGAATGCATTTATGATATACTTAACAACATGTTTATGGTGTATTTAAATATTACAGTCAAACACTTTTACTGCAGTATGTCAAAAAAGTAGCGCTTTTTTTTTGTCCTGGCTTAAGCTAAGCCCTGTTTGTGAAACCGGGCCTTTGAGTATATTTTGTGAACTCTATGTTTCCAGAATGCTAGGTAAAGTAAAGGATTCATAAATACTGTAATTGTATACATAGAGATTATTCAGGTAAAATAATTAATTTCTTATGAACTCTAAAACTCTAAAATTTCATCCACTTGTGAGGAAAAAGTCATATTGTAATGAAAAGAAAAAAACAAAACTGTGAGATATACGGAACAGAATTGGTAGACATAAAGTTGACAAAATCTGGATTTATTTCTTTATTTTTACTATGAAGCAGAAACAGACTGCCATATATTTCTTCCTTTGATTTATGACTTTAAACACATGCTGTATCTCGGAAGATTCAGACTCGAGGGACAAAGCAAAGCTCTCACACTGAAAGTAGGAAATGTTCCCAATACACAAAAAGGAGAAGGAGTTAGACCTCTCCTTCAACCCCATTTACTGATTTTACATTGCTGCAGTATCATGACCCGAGGATCAAAGACCTTGGTCGTTATTTCCTCAGCATCATTACTGTGATAATACAAGCCCCGTCATCAGAGCAACCTGGGAAATCTAACAGCACATGCCCACATAGCAATTTTTCTCTGGTCCAGCTCCGGCCCACACAATCAGCTTTTGCTTGGCCCATATACCGCAATGAATTACGGTCCTAGTGTGGACCAGGTCTGGATTTCAGTCAAGGGCCACACATGGCCCATGTATGGCCCAAGTCCAGCCAGGTTAATAACCTATAACTGGCCCTGAATTGGGCCAGATCAACACAGCTTTAAGTATACCATACGAGACCCAGTCTTTAACCAAGTCTGATCCATACTGGGCCACAAATGGGCCATGGCAGATCCATATCTCAGCCAACTGT
>JAUCMU010000029.1:681813-697601 GCA_032275025.1 Enteromius treurensis
ACTAGTTTTACCCTCAACTGAAGTTCACATGAGGTGCACAGTGCTAAAATACTCCATGTGTTTACCATCTTTACCCACATATCGTCTGTCCTAATAAAGGGTTTACACACTTTATTAAATTTAAAAAACTTTTTTTTGTGCTTTTCAACATATCACAACTTGTAAATGACTTGTAAATTAATTAACTAAACATAATAATCCCTTATTAATCATTTTTGAATGTTTTGTAGATGAACATTTCATCATTAACTAACCACTTATAAATGACTTCCCCTATTCTAAAGTGTTACCAGGTTTTTAATAATCGGTCAAAGATCTGCTGTTTACCCCAGCTCCTTTGAATCCATCTACTAATTTGGTTATTTATATCCTCCTCTGTGATGCATTGATTCAGGTTGTGGGTGTTGAACCCAGCTCCCTGTCAGACTGTGCTTCAGATGCTGAGGACTTCACAGAAATCTGCCTGTTTTGATCCACATGTAATTACAGGTGTTGTGCTTGCTTCTAGTTCAGAAATGCCCCTGGATCCGTTCAGAGTGCTAATTACAAACGCAAGCGTGAATCTCCTTACGCAAATCCAACAAAAATCCCCAGAAGTTTCACCCTCCTTGCCTCTTTACAGGTACTTTAGCTTCATGCAACATCTGTGGAGTGACTCACAGCTTTGGATAATGCTGATGAGAGCGTCGGTGTCACTGCACATCTTATCTCTGTCAGAATATCAACCTTTGTGTTTGCCTTGTCAGCCTGGCCCACCTCTATTTCCCAACCCACTAGTACAGTGCTGGACTGTGTAGGTTGATGCCAACAGACGGTCGTTTCGATCCAATTTCGCATATGTGTAACTTCAGCATTTCCTGATGCAATATAAAGCAATTGCTTCCAGTGAAGCGCCATCAAATCTTCATATCTTAATACACTGAGATGATACTCATTTCACAACTTGAGTGTTCAGTATTTATTCTTTCTATTTATTTTATGGATGCATGCACCTCACATTAAGAGTTCCCACTGTGTTGGATTTAATCTTTAATGTTTCACTAATGATTCAGAAACACTGATATATTTAATATCTGAGACAGCAGTCTATTTTTTCTTATTGTATCTTCAATCAATAATAATTTTCTGTTGTAGAACAGGCTGAAGTTTGAGAAATGAGCGTGATTCATAACAAGAATTTGTATGTTTTAAACTTGTTTAAACAGATGTTATGGACTGTATTATGGCCACTGCTGACAAGCTCTAAGATCAGCCTGACTTACAACAATCAATAATAGCTGCTTTAGGTATATAGTGAAAAATGGAAATGCTGATTTATTGCATCAAGTGACCCAACAGCACAACAAGCACATGTGTGTCCCTGGACCACAAAACTAGTCCTAGGGGTTAATCTTTTGAAATTGAGATCTACGGTATGCATCATCTCACTAAATAAGCTTTCCATTGATGGATGGTTTGTTAGGATAGGACAATATTTCGGGTCAACCCGCGCATCACTGAAGGGCAATAATAATATACACAATGACCTGAAGGATATGTGTTCACTCGAAGAAACTTTTTCTGTGAATTAATTTAGGGAAAAGTCCATTGTCTTTTCAAAAGGGAGAACTAGTCAGAGTTGCCTGTTTTGCCTTCCTGAGGTGTTATAGCTGCCTTTTAGGGGAAGGGTTCACAGACCCTCATAGTTGCCGTTTGAGTGACCCCTTTGGGCTGGTAAAGCGGTATTAAAAATGATTTGTTAAATGTGTATAGTTTGCAAATAGTTTGCACCTGGTTCAAATGCTACCGTAAAGATTATGGAGGGGGGGAGTCATGCAGATTCAAGTGCAAGGCTGTATTTATTGAGAAAACACGGTGAATAGACAAACAGAGCTATACCAGCAAACATACACATCCAGGAAAAGGCATGAGAGTAGTGACTGAAAAGGCATTCAGTCTAGGAGCGAACAACATTCAAAAGGGTGAGGCGAGAGCAATATTCCAGATACAAGCGAGGTCGGTAACATAAATCCAGGTACATGAACACAAGAGGAAAACCAGGAAGCGCAAACGGGGAAAACACTCCAAAACAACACTCCAAGACAGTACAATGAACGGCAACTAGACAGAGACAGACCGAGGCTTTAAATACACATAGTGATTAGACAACGGGGAGGAGACATGAATGAAATACTAGGCAACAAACACAAGGGGTTGGCACATCCAGCTTGATCATGACAGCTACATCCTGTAAAGATAAAGACTTTTTAATATTTAATGTTCATTTATCTTTGAACAAACTGTTGCCTATAAATGTAAATCTACAGTAATTTACTGTAAATTTACTGTAATTTCAACAGGAATGTTTTTCCGTTGTCCCTCAGTGATTTAAGACTGGTTTTGTGGTCCAGCGTCAATATCATGTGGATAAAATATATAACACAGCAGCAAAAACAACAATAACTTTAAAGTAACAATAAATAAATAAATGTTTAAAAACTGTTTTTATGTATATAATTTTTCTTGTTTTGAGTATGACTAATTTTATAAAAAATTTAAGTTTTAAGGGGCTTGTCATGTGATACATCGTATTAGGCTTATTATTTATTTAAATTTTATATTTTTATCCAAAATATTCCCACACTGGTTTGTAATATATATAAGGTGTAATTAATTGTATCTGCACCTTTATAGATCATCTAAGTTGAAGTATAGCAGGCGACGGGCAAAGCAGCCTGTTATCAGTTATTAAAGGAAAGGGAAAGGAAAGGACGTGACTTGTGGCCAGGTATGGTTTCCCATCCAAGTGCACACACACAGCAGTGAGAGGTGAACAACTACACACACCGTGAACACACACCCGGAGCAGTGGGCAGCCAATGCTGCGGCGTCCGGGGAGCAGTTGGGAGAACGGTGCCTTGCTCCAGGGTCTCACCTCAGTCGTGGTATTGAAGGTGGAGGATATTCCCTCCCTCCTCCTACAATCCCTGCTGGACCCGCGACCTTTGGGTTACAGGTCTGACTCTCTATCCCTTAAGCCACAACTGTATGAATGTATAACAAATAAATAGAGGATATCTACTGGGTAATTGTGATACGAGGTGGCACCTTGTTGAGCAGTAGTGCAAAATAAATAAGCTGTCTGACATTATTATACAGCCTACAGCTCACAGAAGAATTATGTCCAATGGACTTAAAACAATATTGACATATAACTATTTTTATATGCATATTTATTGATTATTAAGGATTTTTCAGACATAATAATGTTATAGATATACACTGCTATGAAAAAATCATGCTTATAAGTGGATAATTATGCTAGTTTTACTGAATAATCATCAAGAAAAACCGAAATTCTAAACTATTTTGTCTAAATTAATGAAAAATAAAGTATGAAAAAAATAAGTTTTAAACATTTTTTAAACCTTTTTTGTTTTGTTTTTTTTTTGCATTTTGAGTGAAATATAAACCAGATCAAGATCCCAATATCCAGTATTCCATAGAAACTATAATGCTCAAGTCTAATATTTATTCTGTGTTGTTAGTGTTTCCTCAGCGCTCGCTCATTTGTTTCATTGTCAATGATTGATGCTAAAGATACGGCCATATCCCCAACTGAGACAAACCTTCATCCATCACAAACCCATCAGCCCATAGTGCAGGGATTGGATAAAAACTGTGCTTGTTCCATTGAAACATTACAATTCAAACATACACATAGGACCAGTGGTCCGGTCAGACACGTGACCGATTCAGCGTGATGGGTTGATGTGTGCATCCATCACTCCAACACCTGTCTGTGCTCATCAGCCATCGTAACTCACCGCATTTTCTCAGAGTCATGATCATGTCATAAAATATTTACCCTTCTGCTGCACTGAAAATCCTTTACCTAATTCAGTGTTCCCAGTCAAAAGTCATGTATATATATATATATATATATATATACAAATGTTTTTTGTGCAGACTCTGGGTGAAAATTTTGCTGTTAATTTTACTCACCCTTAGTAAAGGGTAAATCCAAGCTTTAGATGAGTCATTTGTGCAGTAAAAACATTTTTATTTGAAAACGTGGTCCTTGGTGAATCATTGCATGCAAGTCAGTGGCTGCCAGAGTTAAAACACCTGTAACACAAAATGAATGCCCATGGCTCCTGACCTTATAATTAGGTCTTATGAAGTGAAACGATTTTATTTTGAGTCAAGTTACTATCAGGCATCTGAATTTAAAGATCTTTGCTGCTCGAGCCGTGAACTGTTTCAGACGATGCAATAAAATGAAACAGTTCAAAAAAATGATACATTCGTCATCACCAGACATGAACCGGCTCTGGGTTACAGGTAATTATGTTGTAAATAATCTTCGGTTCATTGCACAGATCAATCGTTTCACTTCATAAAACTTCAATAGGAGTCAGGAGCCATAGGTTTTCATTTTGTGTGTATGTACCTTTTGTATTCTAAAAGAAGCATGATATGAATCACCAAGAACCACGATTTCAGCTAGAAATCTTCTTTACTGTTCTACTTAAGAAAAAAGTCTCCAACGTCTTGAACGGCTGGAGGCTAAATATATTAACAGCACATTTTCAGCTTTGGGTAAAATATCTCTTTAAGCTTTAGTTCACTGCAAGGACATTAAAGGCCCCTTTTATGGGTTACGAAGGGATCATATTTTTGTTTTGGGAGTCCCAAACAGGTTGACATGCATGCAAGGTCAAAAATACTTTCATTTCCTTATAATATGCATTTATTTTTTTGTTATTTGTTCTATGACTCCTAAACAATTCATTCATTTATTTTTTTTACCAAATCCCTCCAGTGATAGGTTGATTTCATTTAAAGCAGTGTGGTTGGGTTGGTTGCTTTTAACCCTCAAAAAGCGCCACCTAGTGGCAAAGAATGAATTTGAATTGTCATTCAGACCAACATGAAAAGTAGTGGGGCAGTAGTCAACATAAAACAGCTTGGGACTCGTTTTAAAAACATCTCATTTGAATATTTCAGAGTTGACTCTTTTCTTTGAGAGACATACGTTCCATTCAGAAGGGCTCATCCCTATGAACTAATCCATTCAAAGGGTTTGCCCTCCAGAGTTAGAGCTTGGAAGGTTTGAAGGGTGCAAGTCACCAAAAAACTGTTTCTTGAAGTGCCAACATCCTGTGCCCACACAGAGGCACTGTCATCATACAAAGAATCTGCGCAAAGGATCATGTGGGCCAGAAGTGTTCATTAGATGTACCCTTCAAAATCCTTCATTCTGAAAGGTGTTAGATGTGGCTAGTTTTCAGCACTTTGGTTCGGAACTGTCACGATATCCAGCAGGAGTTCCCTTGGTGTCTCCAGCAGAGGGCACTCCATCCAGATCGGTGCCACGCTCTAGGACTCCATTGCCCATCATGCCTCACTCCTGGGACTGATCACACACATCTGCACCTCATCACCACACCCACATACTGATAACACATACACCCACACACACATAAAAGCCAGTCTCAAACTTCCATTCTCTGCGAGGTCTTGATTTGCCCTGGTATAATTTCTGAGCATTATTTCCCATGTTTGTTTTGCCAATTGTTCCCGTTGACTGTTGACCTGGATTCCAATTGTTCCTTGCTCTCTTTTGCTGTACTATGATGGTTTGCAGCCTCCCCTGAAATCTGCCTGTATACTTCGACCTTGATTCTGTCTTGTCTCCATTGCTCTGTTTGCCGGTATTTGACCCTGCCTGTACGACCTCTCTTATAAATAAGCTGCATGAACATCCACACACCTCCGTCTTGTTCATCACAGGAACGACCCTTCAGTATGGTGGCAATGATTGTCTTCACACTGAAGTGCCCTTTTGAGGGCGATATATCCCGTTTGGGATGCACCAAATCACTTTCAGAGCTGATCCTCCCTATACATAAGTACGCTATCTGTGTAGGGCCCCCGAAACAGCAGCCAGTGGCTAGTAAAATATGAATGCTCTTTTTTTTTTTTTCAATGCAGCATTTTTTTAATGTGCTGTCTCCCTTTCTACATAAAAATCAGGCAAATCATGTAATGTGAATGTCATATAGTCTCTTGCTCAATACGCCCCCAAAAAAGTCTTGAATCGGCTCTGATAACTTCATAAACGGTGCTCTTTCAGATGTACAACTTTGCAGGTTTTTTTTTTCTTTACTTAGAGTGCTGTGTTACACACTGCATGAAAAAATCCATTTTCATTTTCAAAAATCCATAATAGAGGCCCTTTAGGCTGCAAAATGACCAAAACACAAGTACATTCAATTTAAATTCCTGTAGCATTTATTGAAATAGATTATTAGTGTGTAGAACATTATGTTTAGATTCTATTTTTGATGCAGTGCTGCATTTTTGTGCATTCTCTTCTGCCAGTTCCTCTGTTATGACAACTAGGTCAGTATAATGGTGTTTATAAAGATCTTGTTCTCACAGACATTTCATTTTAGGGTTTTGTACCCAAACCTGTTTGATTTATGTAACAAAATCAGGCCTGGAACTTTTTCCTATTAAACCTAGATCGAATTTGAATTTTTCTGCATCAGTAAATCCCTTGTGATCCAGGTTTTTAATACGTGGTTGTTGAGCCTGCCGTCCCTTCCTGCTCTTCCTGTTGACCCTCTCACACAATCCACTCTCAGCCCACCTCACAGCACTCGCGCTCTCTCATCCCATTTGAAGGAATCAGCAGCTGTCAGTGGGATAAAGAGCAAGGACACCACAGCAATCAGTCTCAGAGAGACTATTCATTCATCCTCTCTCTCAGGAAATGTCTCTATAACAGGATTCACAATGCTGCAACACCTGCACATCTGGAACCTGTCCTGGAAAAGTGTGAAACCATCTCTGCAACAAAAACAGAGCAGAAACCTGGCCAGGAAACATACAATTCTGTTTCATTTGATGTGCTTGACACACGCCTACTTCTTTCATTTTGCATGAAGGTTTACATACTAGTCTTTAGAAATACATTTTTAATTTAAATAACTAAATACTTTTACATTTCACTATAAGGTTTGGTAAATATGCAAATAATCCTTTAACTTATTCACTTTAAACAATAAATTAAATGGATGAGATTATTCTTCTAGATTATATTAGAGCTTGCCAAACATGTATTAACAAATATTGCAAACCACAAAAATATATTTGTGTGTTTAATGCATTGATATGTTGGGCACAAATGACGCTCTTTTCCCAGAATGACTCACATGTTGTTTTTATAATGCATTCAAAGGCTTTTTGCATTGTGTGGGAGGTTTCAGAGTGGGTGGAGCAACCTGGATGTCAATCAGCAAACTGATCACACAACGATAAAGAGTGTGGAAGCAGCAAGGACCCACACAAAAGGCATGTTGGGTTAATGAGTCAAGATGCTCTTTCCATGACAGTCTTAAATCTGAGTGACGGAGCTCTCGCCCATGTTGTCCTCTCCCGGCACCATAAATCATCCCTTAATTTCAGCCGTCTGCCATCAGGGTCATTCAATTACAACCACAGGCCTTGGTGTTAATTGAATGCTGTCCATTTGGACTATGCTTTCATTAATTACATCAGCACTCTCTCTGATCAAATCTAGGATTTGCTATGAGTTACAATATGCTTGCTGCCCTTTGCTTTTAGATGGTCAAGACAATAACATCTTGCACTGCTTGTACCTCTAAAAGTCAGAGTAATCATCATTAAGATCAAGTAGATCACTGCTTCAAATTTGATGCAGACTTGAAGATTTCAGAGTGTTTATGTCACGCCCCCAGGCATTCCATCTGTCTTTTGTTGTTTTCATTTCATGTCCATGTGCTTGGTGTTTTGTTTTCATTCATTCTCCCTGATGTGCTCCTGTCATGTGTTACCCCGCCCAGGTCCTTAGTGTGTAATTGTCTTTCCAGGTGTTGTGAGTTTCATGTAATTAGTTTGGTGTATTTAAACCGTGTCTTTTTTTAGTTCATGTTATCCTGAGCATGTCACTGAGCTTGTCTGCCCTGCACCTGTGAGTTTGTTGTTTTGCCCTGATCCTTGCATTTTCGATCAGCTCTGTTTTTGTTTGTTCATTTCTTATTAAACTCCTTGCACCGAAGTCTTGCCTGCCGTGCCTCTGTCCGCTGATGAAGCGGGATCGCGACATCGCTCGCAGCAGCCCAGACAGCCGTTCAAGCCAATTGTTACAGTTTACATGTGATATAAATTATAATGTTGATGCGAAGTGCTACATTACAGGAACCGCATGTAAGAAATGTATTGTAATAATTATAAAATGTCTTTGTTATGTTCAACAGGCATTAAGAAAACATGTTAATTTCAAGTACAAGTTTTGGCCATTTCTTACATACAGTTCCTTTAAAACATTATTTTTGGAGAGACATGGACTAAGTTACTATGCTAAGAACAGTCAGAACATCGTAGCAACCACATAACAATGTCTGAATGCAGTCAAAGGCAAAAGCCACACAATGCAATAAAAACAGTAAGAATGCCTTAGAAACTATCTTACTGCAATAAAAACAGAAAATCTTAGCAACCACACTGAAATGCACTAAACAGTCTGAATGCTTTGGCAACACCTTAACGACACACTAAAAACAGTCAAACTGCCTCAGAAACTGAATAATGCCGTAAAACACCTTAGCAACTACTGTACATAACAGTCAGAACACCTAAGAAACCACATAGAAATGCACTAAAATGGTAAGAATCTTCGCAACAGCATAACAATGCGCTAATACCAGTAAGAATGTCTTAGCAGCCGCATAATGCATTAAAACAGTAAAGACACCTTAGCAACAACATAAAAGTCAGAACACCTTAGAAACAATTAACAAAGCGCTAAAAACAGAACACCTTAGCAACCGTTCAACAATATACTAAAAACAGTCAGAATGCCCAAGAAATCATATAACAATGCACCAAAACCAGCCAAAACAACTTATCAACCACATAACAGTCAGAACACCTTAGAAACCATTAACAAAGCGTTAAAAACAGAACACCTTAGCAACCGTTCAACAATATACTAAAAACAGTCAGAATGCCTTAGAAACCACATAACAATGCACCAAAACCAGCCAAAACACCTTAGCAACCACATAACAATGTGGCAAAAACTGTCAGAACACCTTAGCAACCACATAGCAACACACTAAAACCACCAAATACCTTAGCAACCATATAACAGCAACCACATAACTATGTGACAAAAACAGTGAGAACATCTTAGCAACCACAAAGCAACACACTAATAACAGTAAGAATGCCTTAGCAGCAGCACAACACATTAAAAGAAGCAAAAACAGCTTAGCAACCACATAACAGTCAGAACACCTTAGAAACCATTAACAAACGCTAAAAACAGAACACTTTAGCAACCGCTCAACAAAATACTAAAAACAGTCAGAATGCCCGACAAACCACATAACAATGCACCAAACCCAGCCAAAACACCTTAGTAACCACATAACAAAGTGGCAAAAACTGTCAGAACACCTTAGCAACCACATAGCAACACACAAAAACCGCCAAATGCCTTAGAAACCAAATAACAGCAACCACATAACAATGTGACAAAAACAGTCAGAACATCTTAGCAACCACAAAGCAACACACTAATAACAGTAAGAATACCTTAGCAGCAGCATAACACACTTAAATAAGCAAAAACAACTTAACAGTCAGAACACCTTAGAAACCATTACCAAAGCGCTAAAAACAGAACACCATAGCAACCGCTCAAGTTGCAACACACTAAACAGTAAAAACACCTGAGCAACAACATAACAGTCAGAACACCTCAGCAACTAATAACAACATGCTAAAAACAGTCAGAACACCGTAGCAACATAACATAGCAATGCACTTAAAACAAAACATCTTTGCAGCCAGTAAAACACAGAACGCCTTAGCAACACACTAAAAACAGCTAGAATACCTTAGAAACCACATTGAAATGCACTAATTGCAACAGTCAGAGCACCATAGCAACCAATAACAATGCACTAAGTGCAACCAGAACACCTTAGCAACATCATAGCTATGCTCTTGCTAAAGTGAAAGGTAGTTTGACCAATAGCGTGCAAGCATTGTACATAATCGACCAAACATTGTGGGCGGGAAGGCTGGTCTACAGAGAATGGCCAAAGCGGTGTAAGAATGGGACGAATGCTCACCCTAGAGGAACATTATTGACCAGTTTAGACCAGCTAACCCGGTTTAATCTGAACTGTGGTGGTGAGTTTACACACACTAAAAGAGAAAAGTAGTAGAAAAACAGAAAGTGTGCTGGTTATATTCTGGCACCACATTATCTATTGCTAAGCTGACAGATATTTAATTTAACACCAAAACACAACACAAGCAGGCATAAATAAAAATACATGTAAAACACATTTGGAAATCTGATGCTAACACAGTACACTGAGCCCTGTTTTTACTTACTTTTCTTACAGTGCAGGCTAACACTGCTAGTTAGACTTGATTTGTTTTTTGGATTGTACTGCCCCCTGTTGAACACTGTCAGATTCTTCACGTTTCCTCTCTGTAACCCATGCATAATGATGTTCTAACATTGGCGATGCATTTAAATGGAGTTACTGTCATAATTTAACTATTTAAGTGGCAGTTACCCTCAAACATGGGGCTTGAAGTTCAATTGGTTATTTTAGGATTATAATAGTTTAGTAGAGAGCACAGCAAACATTGTGCATGACTCGAGCTCATCCCAGCGCAGCGCTGTTTCATCACTCACTGGCCTCCAGCATTTTAACAGAGAGAAGATGCAGAGCTATGACTTCAGCTGCTATTCCTGGCTGTGATGCGATATACTGTACAAGGTGTTTATAGGAAACAGAACATTTAACATGCAAGTCATAAAGCTTGTCTGGAATGAAATGATTTCATCTCTCGATCGCAAAACATAACCAATATACTAAGTTTAAGAATATGCTCAAAACAGAATTTAAAAAAGATCCATCTCTTTGTCCATGTGGCGTTTGTACTTCTGGATTAAGGTATTTCTTCAGTTAATCCTATTTTGACATTATGTAATGCCTGAGCAGCCTTCTGTCTGCACTCACTGTATAAACTTCAGCTGTCCTCGACTTTCCATCTTCCAGCACCATTTGGCCAAACAGAGCGAAGCCCAGAGGATTCCAGGTGCTGCTTCGTTCCTTGCAGCATGACTTTCATGTTCAACAGAAACGTGTGTCCAAATCTGGTCATGACACAGTAGCAGAAAGTTCACAAACCCTCCGATTCCCTGCATCTGGACTCAGACCAAGAAAAGACAAGCAGGATTTATAGTGTTTAAACGGGAGAAAACATGGCTTGCATTTTTTGACAAGATGGTGGATGTGTGTGTCTGATCTTCTCGCTCTCGATCGGGTGCCGTATCAGTCACAATCGAGAACCGCCAGATAAAAAGGATGAGAAGGCATGTAAATCCATGAAAGTGAACTTAATCGGGTCATGTACGCTGGAAGACCAAATCCAGGCTCAATGCAAGTTAAGCTCAATCAACAGCATTTGAGGCATAATGTTAATTACCACACAGATGAAACAAACAAAGACTGAATGAAGCTGGTCTGTCAACATTATAATATTCACTGTTTAAACAATTTAGCCACAAGAAGTAAACCAGATGTGTGCAGTGTGGGGGGAAAAAAAAAATCACTTTGCTGGCCAAAGCTGTTCGCAATTGTTCAACTTGACAATGCCCTAAACCCCTAAAATAATTATTTAAACAGCTTTAAAGTGTCTCTGTTATGGATTTTTGGAAATGAGCTTTCTTGCAGCGTGTAAGTGAATGAAAACATCCTGCAAAGTTTTAAATCTGAAAGTTCACTGTGTGTAAAGTTGTTGTCTCTCTCTCTCAAAAACAAAACAAAAAGAGTCGACTCTGAATCATTGAAACGTTGACCCCAGCATAAAATATTAAAATTAAAAATTAAAATTAAAATATGCAAATTCATTCGTTTTGGAGCATTAAAAGCTAATGAAGTTTTAAATGAAATCGACCAATCACTGGAAGGATTTGGAAAAATGAACTGTTTAAAATAAATGCATATATGCATATGATAAGAAAACCTTGCATGCATGCCAACCTGTTGTTTGGGACCTTTCATAACCCATAATAGGGGCATTTTAAAGATCAAGACTAATTTGAAGTGCTTTTATGAGATTTTTTGAGTACGCTGTTTGAGTACACTTCACAGTTCTCCTTTTATATACTCTAAAATTCCCTTATTTACTTCCATTAGTAACCTATCCTGACCTTTAAATGAAGTAATATTGTGTAGTAAACAACATTGTCACAAATCTTAACTTCTATGAAAGAAACACTTTTTGACATAATAACAAACATTTTTTTCCACTACAAAGCTATGATTAGGTTTTCATAACTCTCAACTAGATCAAAAGTTCGGTAGCCAGACGTCCTTTTCAAAGTTACGATTAGCCACATTCTCAGACGTTTGTGTTGCTCGATGCGGCAGACATTAAAAATAAGGCAGCATGTCTGGATGTTTTTATCTATAGCATTTCAGCAGGCCGTGTGAGATGAAAGATATTGTTTATGTGTGAATAAACCCATGCTGGGACTGCGTTTCATCCTCTGCGCGTGCCTGTTTTATCTCCGTCCATTCTTGGGGTCAAATTGAAGGTTTATAAAAATACATACTGCACACCACGGCATGGCCTTGTGAGCTATTACACTACTGAAACTAATACTGTGCATAAAGCACATTCATTTCATACATCATGCAACCGAAGGCAGAAGCTCGTTTAGGAAATATACAAGACTAAAGGGGTTTTTCTGGCTTTTTTTTAAGCTCTATTTTGTCCCCTGGCTCTGTTTCAATAAAAAAATAAGAAATATTCAGTGATGCAAAACAGCATCTATTCCTCTCTGTGGAATTCGTACTAGTGTTTCCCAGTTCTTATGTCTGTGTACTTTTGCGTCAGACTAATTTGTGTGGGTTTGTGTCTCTCGGTGGAGGAATTGTAATGACCAGATGGTTCTCAAGCATCTGCAGATGAAAATGGGCAATGTGTGAACGTCATGTTCTGTGTTTTAATTCCATATTCCATCAAACCATATGCTGCGTCACAGAAACACTTCTGATACGAACAGTAAATATACGGTGACAATGTGCATTTACCCAAAATTACAGCTGCAGGATTAATGCTAAAATACAAAAGCTATAATATTAAAGGGTATTAAAGGATAACTAAATAAATGTGAAATTAATTAAAATATGAAATTATAGGTAATACTTTACAATAAGCTTTATATGCTAATGTAGATTAATTTTAATTCAAAAATCTGTGGTGTCTTGTATTGTTCTCTCAGCTTTCATACAAACGCAGCTGGCACCATCTTGTGTCCGGGTTATCAATTATAGTCAAAGTGAACAGAGAGATTCAGTATTACTGGTTGCTGTGTGCATCTTGTTAGACCCGTTCTTAGTAGTTTATTTATATACTCTATAGTTTTTATTAACATTTAGTTTCAGCTTGTTAATATACACTGTAAAAATGTTTCTCTAATTATAAAATTATTTATATATAGCATTTTTTATTTTTATTTTTATATGCTATTTTTTATTATTATTATTTTTTATTTGATTTGAAATAAGTTTACTTTTTTTTATTAAACATTTATATTTTATTTCAGCTTTATTTCAATTAACAAAAATAGTCTAATAATTTTACTTTTAGTTTACAATAATAACCCTGGTTTGGCCAATATTTGTAACCCCCTCCCCAAAGAAGCTTTAAGAATACATATACTGTAGGTAAAAAAAATTTTTTTTAAAGTCAACTCACTACCAATACACCTCTTGTTATTAGTTAATGTCTTCAATGGCCAGCACATGCACATGTTAGCAAATTGAAATATATATATGTGTATATAGAAAAGCTATGAAAATATTACATTTTAAATACATAGGAGGTTAAGCATAACGTACAATTGATGAGAATTGTTGGACATTTGGATGATCATTTGAACCTGCTCTCACTCAGGTCCTGTCGTTCAGCTCACTCTCTGTATGCTGCAGAAAGGTCTTCTGGGATGAAAATTAATGAAGCTGACTTATCTGCACACAGTGTTTAGATGAGCTTAGTACGACTGTGAGACAGTCTAAATATAAAATCCATCAGAGCTTGCCTAAGAAATTCCATGTTTCGTTTGCCACGAACACACCCTCTTCCAAGAATTCATTTTTCCTTAATTCATCATTTCCAAACTAACAGCACAACTGCAATATCCACAGGCCTCTGTCGACCCAGACACGAAACAAAGCACAGTCATTTGCCATTGAGAGAATAATAAATTGCCAATATATCCATGGAGAAAAGTCGCCATCTGCGAGTTAATGGTGAGTGTGGGGATCGCTTGATGAGAAACCCAGAGAGGAAGAGCCGCGTTCTGGCCTCAGGGACTCAAGGGCATGTCCTTTAACAGGATTATTGAGAGGTGAGTGGCGTGTCACTGCCGAATAATTCCTTGTGAATGTTTCACTCAGTCTTTCTCTGACACAGACTGCCAATCATTGCACCTCAGGACTCCCATCACTGCTTTATTGGCGCGTTGAGCCGCATTCATCTTCTCCCTCATCGAGAGACTCGGCCTGAGGAGATGATGTGTGAATTGGACTGTTTTCACACTTGGTCTGAAAGTGAATCTCTGTCGCTGGCCCTGCTGGTCCCTTTTCTTTACACTTGCGTCATCCGCATTGATATTAGCGGCATCTGTTTACCACCGTATCTAGGTAATGCCTCTGGAGAAGACATCAGTTTCACTGTGTTGTTAAAAGTCAGCATCCCTTTAGATTTACTACCGAAACTTTACATGCATGGAACAGCACTCGGATTTGTGTGCACTCATAAAGCCGATTATTCAGAGAGAAGCAGATTTAGAGGAATAGTTCACCAAAAAATGAAGATTTGCTGTAAATGTTCGAGATGACTTTGTTTCTTCATCAGACTTGCAGAAATGTATTGCATTACTTGCCCACCCGTGGGTGCAGTCATAATGAGCGTCCGATCAGCTGATAAAAAAGTCACAATGTTTGTATGGAGCTGTTTAACATATTTCAGTCCAGTCCACTTTTTCACTGGAGGAAGCTTATGGATTATTTTTTTTCTTACAAACATGCAGTTTTTTAGTTACGTTTAGAGTTGTGTGGATTACTTGTATTATTGTGATGTTTTTATCAGCTGTTTGGACTCTCATTTTAATGGCATCCCTTGGTGAGCAAGTGATGCAATGCTACATTTCTCCAAATCTGATGAAGAAACAAACTCATCTACATTTCGGATTCTTACCTGAGGGTAAGTTTTCAGCAAATTTTCATTTTGGGGTGAAACATGAATTTAGAATATTAGATATATTATAAAAATATATTAAAAAAAATATCTATAACAAATATGACCAAAGCTGCAAATGATACATAGTGGTTATTAAGATGGATTGCATTCATTTGTACTGGAAACCATAAACCCTATACAGTATATTAGACCTCATGGTTCACAAACATTTTAGCTTTGGACCTGCGCAGTCATAATTGGTCTCACCAAAAACTCTCTCTTTTGTTCTTTTGCCTTGTAGTAATATTTCATTGGATAAGACTTCAAATTCATTATATCACCATGCAGTTTATAAAAAGGGGCGAACAAAAAGTATGACTACGCTATTTAGGGTGCTTTCACACCTGTGGTTCGGTTCACTTGGTCCGGACCAAGGGCAACAAATGATACATTGTAGCATTTTTCTGCCGTTTTGGGTCCTTTTCACACCACACTGA
>JAUCMU010000029.1:713282-733837 GCA_032275025.1 Enteromius treurensis
TGCCGGACCTGGGCCTCAAACCTGCGACCTTTGGGTTACAAGCCCAACTCCCTATCCATTAGGCCACGACTGCCCCTTTAAACCAGCATCCTAGATTCAAGATTTCCTAGAAACCAGATTTTTTTCAGCAGGCTTGTTGCAGACGTTTTTTAAATTAGTTAGTGCTAGCCTCATTAATGGCTTTGTATCATTAACGATATGGTGTGAAATGTTCATATAATGCAAAGTAAAGAAGAGTAAACAGTTTCCTTTTTTATGTTTCGTGATAGTGGAGTGATTCTTTAGTGATGTTTAATTGTGGTCTTTCTGAAGTTCAGATGTTACCATGTTGGTGTGGTTGTTAGCGTGTTTGCCGCTCAGTGTTTACATACAGCGTCACACACCTTATAGGTGCTAATGCGCTCATTTATCACTGTGATGTGCTGGAGATGAACATGCGGCGTGTGCCTGAAGTCAACACACAGCCCCTATGTGCATAGCTGCCCTGGTCATGTCCTGATGGGAAATAAAATAGCCTGAAAAAGAAACAGGAAAAATTGCTCTCAAGGTCATCTGGAATCCAACGCGAGAGATTTATGAGTCCGAGTCGTGCTGTTATAAGTGCTTCCCCTCTCTCTACCAGTAACTCCTGCATTTACATACAGTACGAAGTGTAAGAAGTATTGATAAAATAGTGGTTTTATTTTCCACTGAGCTTCTGTGCTTTTTAAAAAACACGCAGTACCACTCAAAAACTTTGGAATAATATTGTGAAATTTTATTACAATTCAAAACAGCTGTTTTTTTTTTTATGTGAAAATGCTGTAAAATTACATTTTTTTAAAAAGCCTTCAGGGTCACATGATCCTTCAGAAGTCATTCTAATATGCTTATTTGCTGCTCAAGAAACTTTTCTGATCATTATCGATGTTGAGAACATTTACACGCCTACTGCTGAATATTTTTGGGGTAACCGTGATACATTTACATTCAAAAGTTTGGGATATGGAGTTTTCCTAATAAAATAAACACTCATTCGTCATAGATTACATTGATCAAAAGTGCCAGTAAAGACATTTATAATTTCACAAAAGATTTTGGTAACACTTTATTTTACATTTACACCTATTAGTTGCTTATTAGCTGCATATTACTAGAATATTAGCCATTTGTAGTGCTAATCAAGCACATAAGCCTTATTCTACATCCCTAATCCTACCTAATGCCTAAACTTAACAACTATCACTATAAGTAAGCAGCAAGAATTAATTTAGGGAAAAGTTGTAGCGAATAGTTAACCTATTCTATCATTTCCTATTCTAAAGTGTTACCGCAGTGTGATGGGTTGCATTGAAAAGAGACAAAGGCCAAATTACAACTTAGAAAAGATTTGAATGAAAACAACGTAGATACTTCAAGGATGGGTAAAAAGGGACTAAACAGAATGGGCTTTTAAACACACGGGGACAAAATCTGGGAGAACTGAAAACAGGTTGTGAGTAATGAAATTCTCCACAAAAAAAATTCAGCAACACAACTGTTTTAAACATTCATAATAATCAGAGATGTTTCTTAAGCAGCAAATCACCATATTAGAACGATTTCTGAAGGATCACTAATGATACTGAAAATTCAGCTTTGAACACAGCAATAAATTACATTTTAACATACTTGCACATGGAAAACAGCTATTTTAAGCTGTAATAATATTTCACAATTTCTACTGTATTTTGGATCAAATAAATACAGCCTCAGTTAGCAGAGTGTGCATATCTTTCATCATATAGCAGTTGAGATCTGGCTATTTTTGAAGCTCTTGATGTTAAACACGGCCGTCAGTGATGTAAGAGTTAGTTCAATGTTTCTGCGCATATGTTTATCATCTGTTCTGTTTTGTATATCAGTCGTTCATCTTGACCCTGCGAGAGAGATCATGAGAACTCACTTCAGCTTCAGACTGTCAGACTGCACGAGTTCGTTGCCCATTTTGTTTACATCTGCGGGACACGTAGCATCAAACGCAGAAAGCTGACCGGACACATGCATGCAGCAGTAAGCCAGTCAGACACTTCACAGGAATTAAGAATCTGTCGATTTACTTCATGAGCAGAGAGTTTGTTCATTTAACTCTTGGGCTCCAAAAATGACAAATTCTCAAGGATCATCATTTGAATATCTTAAAGGAATATGTTCCTCAAATTCCCGGTAGTCTTCTTTATACTTTGGATGAGCTCTTACATGTAAGTATTTCATTTTTATTATACTGTATCTTTAATGCATCGTTCATTGGTTTCAACTTCATTAGTAACTCTTTTGCGAAGTGATAATTGTATTTACCTTCGAGATGTAGATAGATATTAAACTTAACAGCAGTGGAATGTGTTGATATTTTAATATGTGCATAATGTGCATGTCATTAAGGTGTAAAAAGCTTATGCAAATGTGTAAGTTTGTCTGATGACGATGTAAATGTTGCATTAATGCATGCCAGTCAATTCACTTTTCAATTTTGTTAATGCGTCGTAATTGACTTTCTGAATGAAGAGCATTAAATTCCCATCCGTGTTGGAAGTGGATAATTGTACATTGTGGCAGGTAATTATCTTAACGAGGGAAGTGCTTACATGCTGCTGAAGGTCTAGTGGAGTTCATTTCAGTTAGCTTGGGCTGCGGTACAATAAGAGCAGAGGCGTCTGGTGTTATTTATTAGTTTTATTTGACAAATGGCTGGCACATAACAAGGTGAGTTTAGTTTGAAGACCAACCCAGAGGCTTTTAGATGAAGGCTGGCTCATAACAGTGATTAATTGTGATGTAAGCAAATTTATGATTGGTGCTTTGCACAAATGTGGCACGGCTTGATGTCCTATTCATGCCTTTTATTAACATTTTTACAAATTTAGTGTCGACCGCAGTTCACAAGCTCAAAAACTCAACCTTGTTGCCCACGTTATTGTAAGGGACAATGATCAAACTTATATTTTTCTTCAGTTTATTGCAAATATACATTTATCAGCAGCTCTAAGCCAACATCTGGTCCCAAAACAAGCCCTTAATAAGTTGCCAAAAGTAACCCTTTTACTGTTTTCTGACATAGTGTTGCTGTTGTTTTAATTCGTTTTTTAATCGTACGTAAAAAAAAAAAATGTTTCATTGTCATGCTAGGAAAAGCTTACATTTTAGTAACAGGATTAATATTCATCCAAATAGGAAACAAAACGGCTTCTGTGTCATTTAAACATTTTCTGAATTTTAAGTACCTTTTTATTTCTTTTTTTAAATTATTGTTATTATTATTTTGGTTGTTGAATGAAAAATATATTATTATTAATATTATATAATGTGCTAAAAAAGATGACTTAGTTTTCAGGCCTTATTTCGTTTTTTTATTTAACTATTTAAATTGTAGTTATAATACCTTTTTTGTTTTTGCCTTTTATATTTTGCCTCTGTGACCAATACTTCTTTCTCTTCCATGTTCCTACAGTTTTGCTGATCTAATAATACATATTATACTGTTGATGAAAATGCTAAAAAAATGAAAATCTGTGTTTGGTTTGTGTTTCATAAACCGTTACAGTAAAGTTCTAGTGTCTTGCCTTCTCTTGATTGGCTGGGAAGGGCCAGAAGTGAAGCAGGACTGAGTGAAGCAGCGCAGACGCTCTCATTTGGACATTAGGCAGCAGAAGGACCAGAGTCTGTGAACTCTGAGGCTCCCGCTCTCATCCAGCATCGGATGATCAACAGCGCGAGGACAGGAAACGCTATGAGTGCGAGGAGGGACACGGCGTGACATGCTGGAGCTCTGTTCATGGACAGGTGAATATCGAACTGTGTTCATGCTGCTCGCCGGGAGAAGAGTTCAGCTCTGGGTTCTTATTGTGCTTCTCTGGGCCGGTCAGGTGAGTCGGTGACATTCACACATCACCGTCAATCAACTTCAGATGGGTCTAGAATACAATGTTTTACAAGAAAATGCTGTTTCAGTCTTTACTTTATTTGTGAAATATACTTAATAACAGTTTTTGAATGAAATTTGTTTCAAAGTAAACCCTACAACAAATTCATTTTAGTATAGATGTTTAAAAAAAAATATCTTCTGTTATTTAATAGGATAATAAAGAAGAATTATGTGATTATAAAGAAAATTATTGCAAGATCATACGATGTGCAGATGATGCTGTGTTTTACTTCAGCTTCAAAATGTGATTCAAACGTATTTATGATTGTGTGTGAAATGTGCTATCGTTTTCTGGGTGAAAATGGTTTCAAAGTGCGTCTTATACAAGATTTTTGGTCTAGTTAAAAAGTAACTTCCAGTAGATACAATAATAAAAAGTAGAAGTTTTTCATTTTTTTATTTTTTTTATAGTTGTCAGTATCAATTATACAGACATTATCAAAATACATTTTACAAGAAAATCAGTTTTTCTACTTCAGTATTGCATGCTTTGTAGTTATGATTATTTTTGATTGCATTTTTTAATGTAAAAAATGAATTGTGCACCAAATTTGTCATTTATCATATATCGAATGCTATATCTTGATATTATTATAAACAGATACCTAGGCATATCTCCTCCCATATGTTGCTGTTTAAGCTCACATATAAATCCACATACCCTGAAGGTTTAGCAGACAGACATGAATCTCTGGAGATTAGCACAGAGAGAATTCGGCAGCGTTGGAGAAACATTGCAAAATAAGCTCCAGACATGATAATCTGAACGTGATTTGTGTAAAGGTCTCTTTAACATTTATGATGTGATTAAACATTTACGATGCAGCACAACTTAACTGCTTTTTTAGTAACAGTTTAACTGAGAAAGGGAAATCTGATATATTTGTGTATCAACTGCAAATTAGTTGTTGTTGTTTTTTTAAATGTACAGATTATTGTAAAACTGATGCCTCATTTCATTTGACAAGAAATGAGTATTGCAGATTGCTTTCAATCTTTTTTAAATATGGATATGGATTAAACCAATGCACAAACGATAGATTAACAACTCTAAAATACAAAAGCGGCTGTGTGCATGGTGGCCACTTACACAATTGTGTCAAATGTCAGCATATACAATTTTGTGCAATCTTTTGGAGCTCAGAAGAAATACAGTACAGTGGACAAGGTTAAACCCTCCCTGTCTGCGCAGGCATGACATTTTTAGGATTTGTTAACATTTAGGTGAAAGTTCTGAGTAAATCATATATATATATATATATATATATATATATGTATTACATTTAATGGATTATGCTGAATCAGATGCATCAGTTCGGAATATACAGTAACAGGATTGCAATCATAAAACAAAAGCGCAATGTTGAATTTCAACCTCAATAATAATAATAGGGGATTGTCCTGTAAATCATGCTATTATACGGTAAGATCAGGAGGACGGTGGTCATTTAATAATTATAATTTATAATGCTCATACTAGTACTAGTTTTTCTTCAATCAAAATAGTGGCTTGAATATTGCTCATTTATATTACTCCCTTTAATTATTTAATGTAGGTAAACACTGTTTATATTAATAAGTTGTGTTAATATAGTAAAATCTTTAGCAATATTTTATTACCTCTAGTCCTACTTAATATAGAAACATTAAACCCCGTGTTCAGAGTATCTGCTAATAAGTAACAAGAACGCAACTGATATTCAGGAGTTGGCTTTGTAAATTAAGAAGAATGTAAATATTTATCTGTTCGTTGTAGCAGAAATGAAAATGTGTTTAATATCACCTCTAACGGCAAGCACAAAGCACTCCATGCTGTTATTAGTCTAGTCCTAATAAAACTAGATTAAAACTAGAAACTACTAGAAATGCAAAGTTAGTGGCTAAAAGCTTATTGCTAAAAAGCGAAAAAAGATATGTTCAAGAGAACAACATGCTGTAGACCTTTCCTCTGAGAACCTTCATAAATACTGCCATCTTGTGTTTGAAAAGGTGCCATTAATCGTACATCTACATCAGCTCAATGAATCCACAAGATCTCATTATGACTCATTGTGCGATACTCACACTAAATCCACACATTAAAAGCAAGTAAATGTCATGTATTATGGTTTTGTAAAGGTTATGGGCTCTGTGCTAGATGATCTGATCTATAAACGTGGTGAATATCAAGAGAACTGCACACGATTCCTGAAAGCCACTTTCCCGACTGGAACTGGTGAGTTAAACTAATCTACAGTAAATGTGTGTTTATATATATACATATTATACTTATCTCTTGTACATATTACCTTTATAGGAATTTTCTGCAATGGAACATTTGATGTTTTTGCCTGTTGGCCACATTCATCTCCTGGGATTGTATCTGTACCCTGTCCTCCTTATTTACCGTGGATCAAAGAAGGTCACTTACTCTATTCTAGTTTAACACTTTTGTCTTATTATAGTTAAAAACTTACTGAGTTATGTCATTGGATTGAGTAGCAATATATTTTAAATATGCTATGAATTAATATATTATTAATATATACAAATATATGTATACTGCATGTTTTATTCTTTATTGTTTCATGCTTCTGCTTACCAAGGCTGCATTAATACAGTAAAACTATAATATTGTGAATTATTATTAAAATATGATATACTTGCTTTTTGTATTGAAATATATTTTAAAATGTACATCTTTGATGTCACAAACCACCAAGTCAGCATATTATACTGAAGACTGGAGTAATGATGCCGAAAATTCAGCTTCGACCAAAGAAATTAATTACATTATACAGTTTATTCACAAAAGTTATTTTAAATTGTAATAATATTTCTATTGTACCAAATAAATGCAGTCTTGGTGAATGAAGAGACTTGAGAGAAATTGAGATTCTAGATGTTTGACTAATAATGTATAATTTTCTAATTATACACTTTAAACATAAGATATTTATGGTGGTCATTTTCAGGTGCTACTGGAAACGTGTACAAGGAATGCACGGTCAACGGGACCTGGAAAACTGAGGAGAATTCCAGCACCGTATGGAGAAATCAGTCAGAATGCGAAAACGATCATTTTTTCAAGTCCGAGGTGAATATTGCTACCATGCACTACAATTATAATTTCAGTCACGCAAGGATTTTTACAATAGTATCATGAATACACAGGAAGAAGAACTGTTTCGGCACTCTGTGCTGAGAGTCTTGTCCATTGTAGGATACTCGCTGTCATTTTCCTCTCTTTGCTTGGCTGTTCTGATCATGGGTCTTCTGAGGTGAGTGGTGTTCTGCAAGGCTCGGTGTTTGGTCCCCCTAAAGTTTCGTAATGTAACTTTAAGACAGCTTGCAAAAATGGTTTCCTTCACTATTTTACATAACACTTTCATCATAATCTCACTGCTTAATGTGCCATTATTCATACAGATGACGATGTAGACATTCTATCCTGTTCACTAGGTTGACATTTAGTCAATGTTCCCTGTCACTGTAGTTACATAATTTAGATTTATTTTTGTACTTTTCAAGCTTTGTTTTCGTTAATCAAATAGATTCCATTCTGTCCTGTCCGGTCATTTATTCTGTTCCAGCCCAGAGCTGGCTCTAGATATCTGATATCCTAATTTTATTTGTCCCTGACCAAGAAATAAATGACTTTTTACCTGTTGTTTCCAGGAAGCTCCACTGTACGAGGAACTACATCCACATGAATCTGTTTGTATCATTCATATTTAGAGCAATAGCAGTAATTATCAAAGAAGTTATATTAAAAGTTGCGTATTCCAACATGCCCATTGATGAGATCGGTTGGAACAGCTACACAAAATCTACGGTAAAGAAACATTTGTTTGTGTGTCAGTTTTTTTTTGAGTAATTACATCTGAGCGAGTCTACAAAACTTATTCCAAACAACAAAAAAGGCAAGAAAAAGGCAATAATATAAATGTCAACCTTCCAGATTTCATTCGTCTGCAAGGCCTCAAAGGTGTCGCTGGAATATTTTGTTGGGTGCAATTACTTCTGGCTGTTGGTGGAGGCGATATTCCTGCACACGTTGCTGTTCACTGCAGTTCTGACCAGAAAAAGACTTCTTAAGAAATATATAATTATAGGATGGGGTGAGACTTGTGAGACTCTTTCCTTTTCATTTTCTTGTTATACATTCTCAGAAATAAAGGTACAAAAGCTGTCACTGTGGCAGTGCCTTTTTGAAAGGTACATGTTTGTACCTAAAATAGTCAACTTTTATACATATTAATAATTAAATTGAACCTAGTAGGTACATAAGTGTACATTTTGAAAAGGTACCTCCCCAGTGACAGCATTTGTACCTTTATTATTGAGAGTGTATAGATACACTGCTCAAAAAAAATTTAGGGAACACTTAAACAACACAATGTGACTCCAAGTCAATCAGACTTCTGTGAAATCAAACTGCCTGCTTAGGAAGCAGCACTGATTGACGATCATGTTCACATGCTGTTGAGTGAATGGAAAAGACAGGTGGAGATTATAGACAATTAGCAAGACACCCCCAATAAAGGAGTGCTTCTGCAGGTGTTGACCAAAGACCACTTTTCAGTTCCTATATGCTTTCTGGTTGATGTTTTACTTTTGGTAACATGAGACGGAGTCTACAACCCACACAAGTGGCTCAGGTAGTGCAGCTCATCCAGGATGGCACATCAATAAGAGCTGTGGCAAGAAGGTTCGCTTTTTCTGTCAGCGTAGTGTCCAGAGCATGGAGGCACTACCAGGAGACAGGCCAGTACATCAGGAGACGTGGAGGAGGCCGTAGGAGGGCAACATCCCAGCAGCAAGACCGCTGCCTCTGTTTTTGTGCAAGGAGGAACAGGAGGAGCACTGCCAGAGCCCTGCAAATTGACCTCCAGCAGGCCACAAATGTGCATGTGTCTGCTCAAACGGTCAGAAACAGACTCCATGAGGGTGGTATTAGGGTCCGACGTCCACAGGTGGGGGTTGTGCTCACAGCCCAACACCGTGTAGGACATTTAGCATTTGCCAGAGAACACCAAGATTGGCAAATTCGCCACTGGTGCCCTGTGCTCTTCACAGATGAAAGCAGGTTCACACTGAGCACATGTAGAGTGTGGAGATGCTGTGGAGAACGTTCTGCTGCCTGCAACGTCCTCCAGCATGACCGGTTTGGCAACCGGTGGCATTTCTTGTGAGATATACAGAGGTAGCCTGACTGCCATTGGATACCGAGATAAGATCGTCAGACCCCTTGTGAGAACATATGCTGGTGCAAGACAATGCTAAACCTCATGTGGCTGGAGTGTGTCAGCAGTTCTTGCTAGACAAAGGCATTGATGCTATGGACTGAGCCACCCGTTCCCCAGACCTGAATCCAATTGAGCACATCTGGAACATCATGTCACGCTCCATCTACCAATGCCATGTTGCACTACAGACTGTCCAGGAGTTGGCGGATGCTTTAGTCCAGGTTTGGGAAGAGATCCCCCAGGAGCATGCACAGGCATTGTAGGGAGGTCATACAGGCACGTGAAGCCACACACACTACTGAGCCTCATTTTGACTTGTCTTAAGGACATTACATCAAAGTTGAATCAGCCTGTAGTGTGTTTTCCTGTTGGACTCCAAATCCAGACCTCCGTAGGTTAATGAATTTGATTTCCATTGTTTTGTGTGATTTTGTTGTCACATTCATGTAAAGAACAAAGTATTTAATATTTTACATTTTAATTTTAAAGAATGTTTCATTTATTCTGATCTAGGATGTATTTTAGTGTTCCCTTAATTTTTTTGAGCAGTGTATATGTGTGTGTGTGTGTGTGTGTTTATTTATTTATTTTTTTTTTTTTAAGAAACTGGCTTCGATTCCTGTAACAGCTTTTGTGGGGGAAGATTCTTTGAAGCAGTTTGAGAAATACATTCGTTTGTGCTTTATCAAGGTAAGGAGTGGGTTAACTTTAGATTTTTACTGGAAATGCAAAAGATATTTCGGCGATCTAAATAGATAGATTAAAAAAAAGTCAAATGACATCAAACTAGTGCTGATGTGGTATTTTTTAACTACAGCAAGAAAGCACCTTGGACGCAGCAGAGACCATTCTGAAGAGCTGGAACAAAGGCTGATTTTTGGAAACCTGATAATGCAGTAATACATGTGTGATACTGATCAAATATTTAACTTACATTTAATAATGCTCTTGCAATAACCTAAACTGTAACCTAAAGTGTTCTAAAAGTTTGCAGGATCAGTTATTTTTATTTAAGCCTATTTTGTCACAGGCTCCTAGTTGTATTAATATTTAATTAATTTATTTGGTGTATAAATAAAAATAAATCAAATGTGTGAAGTCACTATCTTTGTCTGGTATTTGTAAAGGATACTTAAGATTGGAGTAATATGGCTCCTGAAAATTAATCACGACTAAATTATACCTTCAAACATATTTAAATAGAAAACTGATATTCTAAATTGAATTAGATTACAGTATTAGTGTTTTTAGCCTAGGTGAGCATAATAGACATTTAAAAAATAAATAAATCCCAAACATTTCAATAGCAGTGTAGATACAATTTTGTGGAAAAAGGTGCTTTTAGATCAGGCCCTGGGTGATTATACCGGCATGCTAAATACAGCACCTTGTAGTATTTGGTTTGGCTTTAGTTCTGAGGTCAGTTTCCAACACTGTGACCATTCATACAGAAGTATATTATTAAGTCCATTGTTTTTCTTTGCATTTGTAGCAGAGTACAATTCAAAGTTAATGTGGAAGCATGTTGTGGGTGACACCTGCGTTCCATTTAACTTCGTTTTTCTAGTAAATTTCTGTGAATAAACAAACTGAACAAAGAGAAAAGAAAATATTACTGTTATACTAAATAAAATATCCCGAAAATATATTTTAATAGAACCAACAGGTTTCTTCGTAAGACAATATCATTTGTCAACCTCAAGATGGCATCATTCAACCTATAAATGTTCAGAACAGGTGTGGAACCTAAAATGAAATTAATTGTATATTATAAGCTTTTGAATTTAAATAATTTCTTACTCGTACTTTTTTTTCCCTTAAAGAGCAAATGTCCATTTAGTCAATTGCAAAGAGTTATGTAGACCAACAATAGGATTATTTGCTAACATGCACAAACCATACGCTAAGATATACCTTTCCAAAATGTGTCACTTTGTAGGGCAGTGTGTGTACTCACTAATAATTTAGTGACAATTTTATATTACATTAAGGAGCAAACACAAAGGGGTGTGGAGTATTCCTACAAAAGCCCCAACTTGTTACAATAGATGGAATCAACAGGACTGCGCTAAAAGGCTTCTCAGATGTAAAGCCTTTTATCAGTGACACCCAAATTCCCTCCTATATGTCGGCTCACTTCCTTTCTGCAGATAACTCTGAAGCACCAGCAAAGTGAAGGGCGGAGCCTCTCCTCTCCAACCTATTTCCCAGCTTCCCTTTCCTCTTCCTGTCTGTAAATCTGTCCCATGTCCTGACAATTCCCTGGAGAGCATGTACTCCATTTCTATGACAGTTTTTAAGATAACGTCTGGTCATTGACTGTCAGACAGCAAAATCAGATTTACAATGTTTAAAAGAGTCCAATTCAATTTAATAAAGAAACAGAAAACAAAGTTTAAAGAGGTCATTGCATGCCTTTTTTATTATTGTAAAACATTTATGACAATAAATATTTAAGAACGTTCAATGTCATTAATCAAATAAGCACATTTGGACATTTTCCATGAGCTGTTCTGTGCAAATGGTCAGGCGTTCCAGCTTCCACTGAAGGACAATGTTCCTTGGGACGTTCTCATATCATTCTGGATAATACAGCACACCATTTTGCACCAATTAGTTTCCTTTAAAAACGGCACAGTTGGAGTGTTTTATGTTTATGATACAGTGCGGAGGAGGCACTGTTCAAACGCATCACCTTTATCTTGAAGAAAGAGGGAAGGGAGTTATGAAAGTTCACGGAGTGGATGAAGCAAAATTAACTTGCTTTCCATGGGAAACCCTTATTACTAATGTAGTGACTCTCACATACACACCCAGACAGGACCAGTTAGACCTGCAGAGCGAAAACCTTTTCTTCCCCTCAGTCAGGTGAGATGACTCTAACACCAAAACTGCTTCTGCTTTTTTTTTTTTCACTGAGAATTTATCAAACGCCACCCACAGCAGGAAACAGCAAAATTAGCTTATTAGTAAATTCTCTAGGCCGGTTTCATCTGCCACTAATACAAAAACACACTGTTAAAGTGAGTACTGAAACTAGGTCGTCAGGTTTGACCAGACGGGTGCATCAGTCACCTTCCACCTGTAGTAAAACATACATCACATTTAGATGGATTTAGTAACGTCAAACATCCATTTGGAGTTGATTTTTTGTTTCTACTCAAGTATAACTTAAATGCGCTTAGTTGATATTAGGGGTGTCTTCATTAGTTTGCTTGGAGCACATTCTTCTTTGAAGCTCGACCAAGAGAAATAGACAGAAACCAGGTGTTAGTTGGTGTACAGAATGTTATTTAAGGAAGGTTTCGTGATACACTTGAGTGGAATTGTTGGCAGGAGTCCATCATAAGCTTGCTCAGAGAGGGCTGAGTTCACCGTAGGAACAAATGTGTCGAACAAGTTGTGATCACAGACTTACGGAATCGTTTCTATTAAAGGTGGTTTAATGTTGACATATACAACCACAAAATGGCTAAATTGTGAGAAATCGATGCAAAATTACAAAGATCTGAAACGGACTACAAATATTCTTTAAAAAAATGTCAACTAATAAAACATACAGCCAGATTGGCATGACCACATGCCAAAAATATCCTTTTTTTTTGTTTGTTTGTTTTCATGAATATACATTTTTACATTCCATATGAAAAGTTCAGAATTGCTCTCAACTTTGAGCTGCCCACTCCAAAATGATAATCTTACAATTCATACATAAGCGTACAACCATTGTCATCACATACAGCAGATCCAAATGGCTATTATTCTAGAAATACAGTATAAAACTATAACTTACATTTCTTTTGATGATTAGAGTACAAGGATACTTTTATAGAAATGAAAAGAAATTCTCAAAAGATCAATTCAATTGCAGCTTTCTCTCATTTTGCCTTGATAAAATTCAAGTTCTTGGCCAAGGTGTTTTTTATTCCAATAAAATGGGTAGAAGAACATTTGGCAGAAACGCTTTGGTAAGTTTTCTGTACCTCATAGTTATTGTTTGGAAGCTCTGTAAAGAATTTAAGGCATTGAAGGGAATACAAGAAAATAAATAATTCAAGAGAACTCTCTTTGCGCTTGCTCATCTTGAAAGATGCTCCTATTACAGAGTGAAGAATTTGATGTCTTGGTCAGGTTCAGCTCTTCAGGTGCGACTTGAAATCCCAAAATCTGAAGACAGTAGGCACATTCCAGCTTTTGAAAGCATAGAAAATGTGTGGAAAATGAAGAGGGAAGCTGCAGTTGATCCTGTTGATTCCTCACAATCCTTTATAATGGTCACCAATCAGTGTCCCAGTGCTCTGACAATAAAAAAAGATGCCACATTTGGGCTACCAAGATGCTTCATGTTTCTTAAAACAGGTTATTTCCAATCCTTTAAATGGCACAATAAGAGCATAGAGGGAAAGCGGTTTCTTTTCAATGTGCCCTACAGAGAGAGGGAGACGTTCAGCTGGTTCAGTGTTGAGCATGTGTGCACAGGGTTTATGAGGATCTGGTTTAACACCAGTCAGCGATGTAGTCAAAGTCTGCAAACATCTCCTGCTCGCTGACTGTCAGAATCCTTGGTTCACGAGGTGGAGTCAATATCGGTGCCTCTGAGGTGAATTCATCGTCAAAGTTACTAACATCTTCACGGTTTTTGATGGTCGGCAAAAATGGGGGTCGGGTCTTCTTTGCCAGCAGTGCATCCCAATCCATATTCTGAGGAAGAATAAACAAATGTGTTGTAAGAAGACTTTTAATGACATCTGAAAGTTATAAAAAAAATAACAAGTAAACAGATGACTTACTCTGAAAAAAGGATGCCTCTTTACTTCCTCCGCATCTCGTTCCCCTGCACCAAGTCGTCGCTCTGGATTTCTCCTTAACAACTGGATAAAAGAAGAAAATGTTTCCAGCTTATGAACAGTTAGCTGGTAAAATAATTTGAGAATATAATAGTGCCATAACAAAACGTGTTTTCTAATAAAGCTGTGTTGTGATTTTAAGGATTGTCGTAAACAATAAAATGAGCTGTAGTCTAGGAAAATAGTTCAACCATAGCAGGACAGATCCAAACATACCCTTCTCATTATAGAAATGGCTTCTGTGGAGAGGAACCTTGGATAGCGAACTTCATCATTAACAATACTGTCAAACACCTCCTCTTCATCATCACCAGGGAACGGGGACTGCAATTACAATAATATTAATATTTAACTTAAAGCATTGAAAATAAATAAACATGCCTTTGTTTGCATTATTTCCATTTCATGAGCCTACCAGTAATAGACCACTAATAAATGACTTCAATTCAAATTATAATACATTTTTTTATAGTACTACTAGTAATTTTACTGCACAGTGTTATTGTAAGTAATAATTCGTTAATAATAGTGCTATCAATATTCAACTAAATTATGTAAATTGTTAAAGACTTCATGTCATCATGTTCTTGTTTTTTATTTTTTTTATTTTACAACCACTACAAGAAATACGCCTAAAAACATTCAGGGGTGCGTTTCCCAAAGGCATAGAGTTAGCCTCCTATGGTCGCAAGTTCCGTCGTTACCAGCACAGTTCAACGATTCGGTGTTTCCAGAAAGCATAGTGCAAACGAACATTCGCAGTTAACGTCACAAACATACGTGGTTTGAACTACAGCTTTGGACCTGTGCTTAGAAGCATAGTTTCTTGTTAGTAAGATATATGGGCTTTAATAAATCTGCTCTTGGGCACAAGAAGCAAACTAACATGCATTACTACATTTATCTTCCATTCTATCTTAATATAAAAAGTGATTTAATTATGTATTTTTGCACGTCCATTCTAAACGCTGTTTTTGAAAAGTATACATGCGCAAAAAAGGCTAAGGGAACCTCGGAGTATGACGTAAGAGGGAACCCGCGATGATTCAAAGATCCAATAAAGCAAAATGACAGTGAACAAAAATAATAAATTAGTCAATATGTGTCACGTTCAATACAGCAGCATCTTGGAGATCTCTAATCAGTTAAAAAGCTGAAGTTATTCCTCCCCGCCACATGCGTGTGACGTCATTAGCAATAGTGTTGTTGAACTAATGTGGTTCAAACGACGGAGATGCGACCGTGTTCGGGAAACAGTCGTGTGTAGCTAGTTTGTTTCCAAAACAATGCATCGTACTATGGTGTTTTATTAGCGAGTTACATCTTTGTTCGGGAAATGCACCCCAGCAAGATTTTTGACCCTCAAAGACTTGTTATTTGGCTTTTAAATAGTCCAGCTACACTCTGCTCATGATTCTAAATTAGTAGCACCTGTTTGAGGTCATTAGCTGTAATAAAGACACCTGTGCACCCCACAATCAGCCAAAGTCTAAGAAGCAACATGGACAAAACCAAAGAGCTGTCAAAAGACACAAAAGAAACAATTGTAGACCTTCACAAAGCTGGAAAGGGCTACAGGGCAATTGCCAAGCAGTTTGGTGAAAAAATAACAACTGCTGGAGCTATTGTCAGAAAATGGAACAGGCTAATGATGACTGTCAATTTCCTCGGACCGGGGCCCCACGGAAGATCTCTCCTCGTGGGGTATCAATGATGCTAAGAATGGTGAAGAATCAGCCCAGAAGTACACAGAAAGAGCTAGTCAATGCCAGCAAGCAATTTTTGGTCTAAAAAACGTCTGTTAGCCGTTGAAACACAGCCAAGACGTCTAGGCTAAAATCCGGTTGTCAGTGGGCTCTCAGTGAAAATCTATTAGACGTCTAAACATAGCCCCAGAATAGACTAAAAATCATTTGGGAGGGGTCCCATCTCACCGCATGTAACAGTGTATGTGACAAATAAAGGCGTTTCATCATCATCATTTAGACCACTATTAAACTAATACATCTGAACGTCTAATAGACGTTGAATCTGCGTCTAGGCTAAAATAAGGTTGTCAGTGAAAATCTAATATGCGTCTAACCATAGCCCCAGAATAGACTAGACATCAAATAGACAGCTAATGAACGCCTACATATATACATCTAATATACAACAAAACAATAATTCATACAAACAAATTAAATATACAACTTACATTTAAAATAACATTTACAACAATACAAAATGATAAAAAAAAAAAAGAATTTTTAACAACTTAAGATAATTATATAAAATTTTGAAATAACATGTTATCAAACTTAACATTAAAACATGAATAAATGACAACCTAAAAGAAAAAAAAAGATTAACACTTTTGTTGGTTTAATCATTTCAACAAATAAAAGCAAACAATTTGAAACTTTCAGGAAATTAGTCATTAATTGTTATTTCTTTAAAATTCTTTAAAAAGTCCAAATCTACTGTTGTCAGGAAGATGATCATCACAGCATCTGCCAAATAAGGAGGAAAAACACAATACAAGCTTTTTTGACATAACTTTTAGTTGAATTACACTAATTGTTACATGGAGTCTTTCTCTTTTGCTTTGATGCCTACTAAAAACAAAATCAAGACATATATTGTATATCAGGGGTCATCAAACTCAGTTCTGGAGGGCCCGTGTCCTACAGAGTTTAGCTCAAACTCAACTCTAAACTAACACCCCTGACGCAGCTAATCAATGTCTTATTAGGTATACTCCACTTCCAAAAAGCTGTGTTGGAGCAAAACTCTGCAGGACACTGGCCCTCCAGGCTGAGTTTCATGACCCGTGTTGTATATAATATAAATAGAAGCTCTCTGATAAATGTGTGTTTTATACATACCTCCAACACCGCAGTATTTTTAAACGCCTCTTTCTGCAGCGGACCAACTCTTCATCTTGAATTTGGACATGAGGGAATTTTTTAAACCCCTAAAATGTAAAACAGATTGAGGTGGTTAACAATTGGGACAAAGTTTGACGTTTTAAAATAACCATTGAGTATTGACAGCACAATGTTTAATTGATAAGGCATGTTTTACAGGCTTTACCTGTTCTGCTTCCATCTGTCACTGTCTTTGAGGGTCCTTTCTTCAGTTCTGCACAGCTTTGACACCTGAATAACACATGCTAATGTCAGCAGGCCAGTATTTTATGTGTAATTGTACAAGTTTATCATTAACCCTTAAAAGATCTTTATTCCAGCAATATTTCTCTATTAATGCCCCCCCAACATTCTGTCTCTTTCTCTACTATAGTCTGGCACAGCTGACCTTGGGACAAATAGCTAAATAAATAGCCCAGAACATACATTTACCTTAACCATTCATAAAATAACAAATTCAGCCATACTATTCTTATTACAGTATGTTTTCTGTTAGCACTGTTTAAGTTGTAATGCTGCATTGTACATCTGAGCTATTTGCACTACTTTAATACTGCTACACACTTCTTATAATTGATTATTTTATATTGTCACTTTAAATCATTTGTATTTTTAAGCTTTACTATAAGTTTGTAAGTTTCAAAATAAATCTTATTCTACTTGAACAATGACAATCTTCACGGACTTCAGTCCGCATTCACGGCCCCGTGCGTCGCTGAAGCTGGTGTTAATTCCCCGGACACCAGGCGGATATCCACAGCTGCCCGGATCACGCCTCGCCATTCAGTGGGGTCCGCCTCCGAGATCGCCACGGTCCGCCGAGCCGTGTAACTTAGTTTCGGTTTCGTTTTCACGGCCAGGCGAGTAGTATCAAATCCACAAACTACGGGTCCTAGCCCCGAAACATAGTATGAGGAGCCGTTTATTGTCCAGTTGGTTCCGGTTATGCAGCCAGGAGAGCTGTCACCTATCCTTGTGGTTTCAAACCCGCAATTAACGTGTCCCAGCCCTGTATCACGGTGTGAGGAGCCGTGTAATGTCCAGTCGGTTCCGGTTTTGCAGCCAGAAGAGCTGTCGCCTATCCTCATGGTTCCAAATCCGCAAATACTGGGTCCCAGCCCCGAATCACTATTTGAGAGTACGCCATAGACTCTGATGGTCCATGGCCCGATCCACCGGAGCCATGTGTAGGCACCTGCCAGTGCCTGCACCAACCCCGGAGAGATCGACTATGGTTGTAGACTCTCTAGGGGTCCCGCTGGTGGCTCCACACACTCCGTGTCAGTCCATTTGGGTCGCCCTAGAAGTTTTTCACCCTGCTCAGATTGTGCCATGGAGGCCGTTACCGAACTTTTCCTCTGCCCTGAACCAGACTCAGAGACTGTTGGACCTCCTCCCGGGCCTGCCCCGGCCTTCGGGATCACTCAACCCGAGTCTCGGGCAGAAAAGAACTCGGCCGTCAAGGCCTATACTAACCTGTCTGTGCTCCCTTGTGCAGTTTTGCTGCCTGTTCGGCTCAGGAGGGTAACATCGTGGCCGTCTGCTCGGCCCTGGAGGGCATCGTCACTGATTGTTCCACCCAGGAGGGCATCCTCGTTGACTGTTTGGCCCAGGAGGGCATTCTAGTTGCCTGGTAAGCCCAGGTGGGCTGCCCCGCCATCTGATCTGTTCTGCCCTGGAGGGCATCCTCGTTGCCCTACAATCCTTTAATCTTAAAATATTCCCAATAACCAGATAAAGCTGTTGGAGGCAGTGAGGTCAAATCAGTCACACACACCAACTATGCACCTTTTTTGTCATCGATTTGTGTCAGCAGAATATTATGCACCTCTAAAAAGGATTAAGTGTATTTGTGTTTGGAATATCGACAAAGCAGTCCATTTCTTCATTGAAATCTTCTACTTTGTGGGACCTGATTAGATTTGAACTTCAGCACAAAATGGGACCCAAAAGCCTCGTCCCCAAAGGCCCCATGTGAAAGAATGCTTTGCACTTGTGATGATTTGCTACTGACCCGAAGTATTACCCTCCATTAGGTCTAACTCAGCACCCTTTCCATCACTGGGAGGGAAAATAGATTTTTGGCAATGAGAGGTAATCAATCACATCAGCACAGCCCTGATGCATCATGCTGTCTATTCTTCTCAGTATTGACCAACCCACAACATCAGCTCTGGATGCTCTGCCTCATCAGGAGTGTCTTGAGTATTTCTCCCTGCTGTTGATTGATCCTGCAATGCAATCCTGGTAAAGGAAACGAGACACTTAAAGTTGACATCAAAGTTGACATGATTACTTGTGGGTAATCAGTAGCTTCTAGGGTTTTTAGGGAAAGCTCCAGGAGGCAAGCAGACCCTTGGTCATCCCTCATGTCCTACCCTCTGTCATGCTTTTCAGCACTCAAGTGGCTCTAGTGTCTACTCTGCAGCGGGACACCTTTTGTGTTGTCGTGTTGTTTCACCACACTGGCCCCAATCTCATCCATCACTGCTTTCAACAGTATGTTTGTCCAGTTTGAGTACAAATACCTCGCTGCTGGTGGTCTCGAGTTACCTTCTCCCTGCTTCTCTAATTTCAGCTATCTTTCATATGCATCACCTCTTCTTGATGTTTTAAACCTAACAAATCTAAAACCTGAAATCTTGTGATTCTGGAGTACTTTTCCAAAACAACGTTTCTGATACTAGTTATTGTAAAAGAAAAACTAAATTTTAATTTTATATGTCTATTTTATTTTCATTACACATTATATAATTAGCAATAAAATAATAATAGTTGTATTGTAATATTTCAAGTATGATGGCCAAGAGAGCTCAAAGTTTGAAAACTTAAAGGAATAGTTCATCCAACATGAAAATTCTGTCATCTGTATGAATTTGTTTGTTCTGCTGAACACAAAGGAAGATACTTTGAAGAAAGTTTGTAAACAGGCTGTTTTGGGTCCCCATTGACTTCCATAGTATGAAAAAACCCCAAAACAGTCGGTTACAAACTTTCTTCAAAATATCTTCCTTTGTGTTTGACAGAACAAACAAATTCATGTAGATTTTGAATTACTTGAGGGTGACTAAATTATAACTTTTTTGATGATTTTGGGGTGAGCAATTCCTTTAAGAAAACACATGAAAATAGAAAGTGCACCAGCAAATTAAGAAAACATTTTTATTACCTTGACAGCACATAACCGAAATGCAGCCCAATCAAATACAGAAAAATGCTGCAAATGCTCACGAGTCACAACACAATCAAATACAAAAACATGTTGCAAATACTAACAACAGAAGCAAACACAGAAACACTGCAAATAACAGAGACCACAATGGAGGACAACAATGCTTTTGAAAATTAACCTTGGATTTATCATATTAAAAGTGTAGTTAAAACCAAAAAAAGTTTTTTTCTTTTGCCATATATTGATCAACATTTGCAGTGTATAGTTTTTGTACACTATATACTGTATATGTATATGTATGTCTATATATAAATATATATATATATATATATATATGTATATATAAATTAGAGGTGGGCATAGATTTTTTTTTTTAATCTACATTAACCTCTTACACTCTGCGGCCATTTTGGGGAATTCCCCCTGCATTTTGCCTACCAAATTAAAAAGCTTCCCATA
>JAUCMU010000029.1:733937-754736 GCA_032275025.1 Enteromius treurensis
TCGTCCTCCACCATTGGCTCAGGTGGGTCGGGCCACGACGGCAGGTCGTCCTCCACCATTGGCTCTGGCAGTGGCAGCGTGGCAGGCAGTGTGGGAGGCTCTGGCAGTGGCAGCGGCAGCGTGGCAGGCTCTGGCTCGGGCAGCGTGGCAGGCAGTGTGGCAGGCTCTGGCAGTGGCAGCGGCAGCGTGGCAGGCTCTGGCAGTGGCAGCGGGGCAGGCTCTGGCAGTGGCAGCGGCAGCGTGGCAGGCTCAGCGGCCTCCTCAGTAGCCATGCTGAGCGCCAGCTGAAAAATCCCCTCAATCTTTCTCGCCTCCTCCCTCGATGTCACAGGGGGCGGGGCCCACGGGAACGCAACAACTCCCCACGGCACTCCGTGGATCTACCCGGCAAGGAGCTCTCGGCGGCAGACCTGGCCGACGGGCGAGCCGAGAGCCGTAGAAAGGGTTTCGCCGATGCGGACCGAGATCCGCAAAGATGTGCATTTATAAGAACATATAATCTGAGAATGACCAGTATTAACCCCATTACAGTAATTTACAGTAATTAAATTTATAACTGGTGATTGCTCAAAAACAGTCCAAATGGATAAAATTAACATTATTAATTCTTACAAAACAACATTAAAACAATTACTACTTTGTCAAATTAAATAAATGCATTTTATTTTCCTAAAATTTCACTTTCACTTTTTTCACAAAAAAGGGATGGAATTTTTCAATTTTATTCTGCAAATAGACATATATATTCAAGTTTATCATCAAAATTTAGTCCCAAATATGTGTGAGATATGGGAAAGAGCAATATATATATATAGATAGATCATTTTACAAAAAGTATTTTTGAGACCTAATAGTTCTTCATATACACTATTAACTACTATGGATATATACAGATCAAAATGACCTCAACATAAAACATGTAAAATATTTATTTCATAAGAAATAAAAGGGTGTAAAGAAGAAAAAAACGTGTCTTTTGAGGATCTTAGTCAAAGTTAACTAAAAAGGTTAAGTGTGGGAAAATCTTTCACCATAGTCCTAACTTTGGAAACATGTACTCCAGGTCCAGGCTGAGCTGAAGAAGCGGTGGCAGCTGTTCATTTCCTCCAGTCACTTCGAGGTGCACAACTGCTTTGCGGACATTCACCCCAAACACCTGTGGAAGTGCTCACAGAAGAGAGCCGGGCAAACCACAGAACAGAGCGAGTCCAATGAGGAGGGAAACCACGGCCCCACACAGGGACATCCGTTGCAGGTGGCCGTCCAATCAGCAGAGGACGTGCCGTGTGGGCGGGGCTTCGGCCTAGAGTTTTACATGAGGAAGAGCCTCTCTAGCAGCGACGGGGAAATGACTTTAGGAGAGACCATGGAGGAGATCATAGAGGAGAGTGAGTTTTAGCGTCTGTCATAGGCCCCCTTTTCAAAATGATTTTTCTATAAATATGTAAATACTTTAACTACTGTAAATGGCTTCCATGATGTTTTTGATACCTGATTTTTGTATGTGTATATAATGCAAGATGTTTGGATGGAGCAATTTAAGCTTTGAAATTCTTAACAAATTTCGTTTGTTGGTCAAATTATGGCCAATTAAACAGTAGCTTATTGAACACTTGTTCACTGAACAACAAGAGTAGTGAAAACAGTGAAAAGGACTGTGATTGAAAACATTCCAGGTATTATAATGCTCAATTACGATATATATTACCTGCTTTGATATCTAGAGATCAATGGATTTTACATCGCACATTATAGGTGGTGACTCAATTCAGAACCACAACTAATGTATAAATCCCAAAGAAGTGTCTTAAAATTAGTGATTTAATTGTGATTAATCGCATCCAAAATAAGTCTTTACATAATTTATATGTGTAGTGTGTATATTTACTATGCATATATAAATACACAATCACACACACAGTATATACATTAAACATATTTGTGTGTTTTTAAAACATTGTGTGTCCTATAGTCTGACATGGCAAAAATAAAAATAAAATAAAATAAACAACAACACAGACAACATGAAAAAAAATGTATCTTCATTTATAGAATTACAAATAGCACAAGAGATGTTAATCTTCAATTCTAGAGGGATTTTTTTTTTGTCACACCATAAGACACATTAATGCATCAACTACCCATTTACATAATAAATATACACAGTGCACACATGTTATGTTAAAAAAACAACTTTATTTTAGATGCAATTAATCACAAATATGTTTTTGACAGCACTCCTTCAAATTAATGATTGTTGCCATAGATTCAACAAAATGTTAAATTGGAATTTTAACACATTTATTCATCTAACTATGCCAGATAATAATGTTAAATGCAATTTTTTATATGCATTTTTTGGTCAAATTTAAAGAGTTAGTTCACCCAAAAATGAAAATTATGTCATTAATTACTCGCCCTCGTGTCGTCATCTTCGGAACACAAATGAAGATATTTTTGATGAAATCAGAGACCCTCCGTAGACAGCAACACAACTGAAGTGATCCAGGTATAGAAGCATAGTAAAAACCTCTGTAAAACAATCCATGTGAAATCAATGGATCAACAGTGGAAAACAGAAATAACATTAAATTACTCAACCATTCTTCTCCTGTAACTTACGTCTTCCACCATTTTAGAGAGCATCACATTGCATGCTTTACGCTTTCTTCTAGGCATAAACAATCGCAGATCACGCACATGTGCGTGCTTTTTTTGGTTTTCTTTGCTCAAAAAAAGTACTCTCCTAGCGTCACAAAACTGAAGTTGAGTCACTGATGTCACATGTTTCTGGGATCATTTCAGTTGTGTTGCTGTCTATGGAGGGTTGGATGGCTCTCTGATTTGATCAAAAATATCTTTATTTGTGTTCTGAAGATGAACAAAGGTTTTAAGGGTTTGGAACGACATGAGGTTAAACTAACCCTTTAAATGCAATTTAATATATACACTGAAGTTGTTTTTTTTCATTGCATTTTCTTTTGTCAAAATGCACCAGTTGAGAGCCACACATCTTATTTTTTACATTGCAAAGGCAGTGCAATTAAATTAACATAACAATTAACAAAAAAATTGTATATTTATTTGGTCAAACATACTATTGGAAAATCCCATATGTGGAAAAACCTTTGGTGTCTGAATTTTTATGCATGTATACATGCTACTCAATGTAAAGTAGTACTAGTAGAACACTAAAATGAAATAGTTTGCATGACTGTTACTGTACATATTGCGTTTTATTCATGAGCAAATGAGTATAAAGCAAAGTTGTGAATTATTTACATCATTTGCATGTGGTTTAACAACACATGATCACCGATGATTGTGAAAGTGGCCGCGTCTTTGACCCTTGATTGCCGGTGGGCTGATTGTATCTGTGTATTTCAGTGTCTATTCAGCTTTTCCATTTCGTTTCATGTTTTCTACTGCAGCATTATTACATGCATATTTCATGGCACATGTTGTATTGAAATCTCAGTCGACATAATAGCAGGAATCTAAAGCATTACAGCGCACGTGAAACAAAAGAATCAGATCACACTACAACTCAAACCAGCCGGAAAACATTATTGTTGTTTCTCTTTGAGCCTCTCTTGGACCTTGTGTGGTTCGTCAAACTGAATCAGACGGAGGATGTTCTTATTGTCCATAACTCCTTGAATGAACTCGCCCTCTGTTATTTTACCTGATAATACAAAGCAAATGCATTCTTCAAAACTCAATAAAGCTTATTCTGTTCAAGGGGTGTATCTTTGTCACACGTTTATTATCCTGAACGAATTCTAAAACTCTCTTACCGTTTTCTTTTTTCCCAAAGAAGTCCCAAATTTTATCTGTTCGTTTTTCAGGAGTATTCTCATCATCCGGAAGGTTTTTCTGGTCTTCTTTGGAGATCATGTTGAATATTGACTGCAAAGGAGAGCAAAGAGACTCTACTTAATTTTTGAAAGCCTTTTAAGGAACTACACACACAAATCTCAGGAGATACATCAATATTAGTCAGAATACATTACTTAATATGTGTAATTACAAACTACAATTTCCATCATGCTGTTTATAATCAGTAATAGACTACAATGTTTTAAGCAATCGACCCAGGAATGAGTACAAGGTCTATATCCATGCCAGTTTTCACCTTCACTATTTCATGAATCTCGTTTTTGGTGATAGTGCCATTCCTGTCCACATCGTACAGAGCGAAGGCCCACTCCAGCTTCTCCACGGTCTTCCCCGAGGATGTCAGATGCAGAGCCACGATGAACTCTTTAAAGTCCAGCGTCCCGTCGCTGTTGGCGTCAAAGCTCCTGAAGACGTGCTGAGCGTAAGCCTTGGGGTCTGCGTCGGGAAAGAAGCTGGCGTAGATGCTCTCAAACTGCTCCCGGCTGATGCGGCCCGTCGGACACTCGTTCAGGAACTTCTGGTACCAGGCGTAAAGCTGCTCCTCGCTGTACTTGGTGTTCATCTTCAGCTCCTCCAGAATCTCTTTGGAAAGCGCTCCACTTTTAGCGTTGCCCATTTTGTGAATGAGTGTCCAGGATAATGGCACTGTCTGCTATTTAAACTCAACTGAGGATTAAAGTGGACAAAGTGATTATAGCTGAAGCGTCTTTTGATTTGATAGTTGGCAGACAAGGAGTTAGTCTTGAAAGACTAGAGCTTATGTAACAGCAGGAGACCTCCTGATCTTATTTGATGCATTCGGATTAAACCACAATATGGCAGCATGCGGTTACAAAACCAGTTTACTGGGGCGATGTTTGCCTACAAATGTTAATTAAGGGATTTTTTTTTGCAGTGAGTGCATGCAAACGCACTGTAGGATTAAAAGCATCACTTTTAATGTTTTATTTTATTTATTTATTTTTGTTAGTGTGTCCTAGAACAATTAATCAATAATATATATATATATATATATATATACAGAGAGAGAGAGAGAGAGAAAGAGAGAGAGAGAGAGAGAGAGAGAAATGCATATTACTAATTAGATAGTTTAGATATTATTACGTAGGAAGATGACAAAATATCTTTATGGAACAAGATCTTTACTTAATATCCTAATGATTTTAGGCATTAGAAAAAAATAATGAATATATACAGTATATATACACACACTTTATTAGGCACACCTGTCAAACTGCTCGTTGAAGCAAACTCAATGCATTTAGGCATGTTGGTGCCAGACGGGCTGGTCTGAGTATTTTAGAAACTGCTGATTTTCTGGGATTGTCATGCACAACCATCTCTAGGGTTTACAGAGAATGGTCCGAAAAAGGGAAAACATCCAGTGAGCGGCAGTTCTGTGGGTGAAATGTTTTGTTGATGCCAGAGGTCAGAGGAGAATGTCCAGAGTGGTTCGAGCTGATAGAAAGGCAACAGTAACTCAAATAACCACTCATTACAACCAAGGTATGCAGAAGAGCATCTCTGAACGCACAACACGTCGAACCTTGAGGCAGATGGGCTGCAGCAGCAGAAAGCCACACCGTGTGCCACTCCTGTCAGCTAAGAACAGGAAACTGAGGATACACAGGCTTACCGAAATTGGACAATAGAAGATTGGAAAAATGTTGCCTGGTCTGATGAGTCTCAATTTCTGCTGATTCGGATGTTAGGGTCAGAATTTGGCCTCAACAACATGAAAGCATGGATCTATCCTGCCTTGTATCAACGGTTCAGGCTGGTAGTGGTGGTGTAATGGTGTGGGGGACATTTTCTTGGCACACTTTGGGCCCTTAGTTCTAATTGATCATTGTTGCAACGCCACAGCCTACCTGAGCATTGTTGATGACCATGTCCATCCCTTTATGACCACAGCGTACTCTGCATCTTCTGATGGCTACTTCCAGCAGGATAATGCACCAAGTCATAAAGCTTGAATCATCTCAGACTGGTTTCTTGAACATGACAATGAGTTCACTGTACTCAAATGGCCTCCACAGTCACCAGATCTCAATGCAATAGAGCACCTTTTGGTTGTGGTGGAGCAGAGATTCAGCCGACAAATCTGCAGCAACTGCGTGATGCTATCATGTCAATATGGACCAAAATCTCTAAGGAATGTTTCCAGTAAATTTTGAATCTATGCCGCAAAGGATTAAGGCAGTTCTGAAGGCAAAAGGGTGTCCAACCCAGTACTAGCAAGGTGTACCTAATAAAGTGGCCGGTGAGTGCATATATATATTAAAAATAAATTTTATATATTTATCAGTAAGATATATATATATATATATATATATATATATATATATATATACGCTACCAGTCAAAAGTTTGTAAACAGTAAGACTTTTTATATTTTTTAAAGATGTTTCATACATTCATCAAGACTGCATTTGTTTGATCAAAAATACAGGAAAAAAAATTATATTGGGAAATATTATTGCAATGTAAAATACCAATTTTCTATTTTAATATATATTAAAATCTAATTAATTCCTGTGATGCAAAGCTACATATTGAGCATCATTACTCCAGTCTTCAGTGTCACATAATCCTTTAGAAATCATTTTAATATGCTGATTTATTATCAGTGCTGGAAACTGCTTAATATATTTTTTAGGATTCTTAAGTGAATAAAACGTTAAAAAGAAGAACATTTTTTTTCAAATAGAAATACTTACAATAAACACTACCATTCAAAAGTAAGTAAATCTGGGGTCCGTAAATTTTTATTCTTTTTTTATTGGAAATAATATATGATAAATGCTGTTCTTTATAACTTTTTTTATTCATCAAAGAATCCTAAAAAAAAAAGTATTGCAGTTTCCAAAAAAGAAACTATTTGATACCATAACTTTATAAATATTTAAAATTAGAGATAAACAACTAATAACATAATTTTGGTATTATTATAAAATCAACACATACACAAAAACGTGAATAATTTTCAGATTAAAGTACATTACACTGTATGTTGTTAAATAAATTAACAATATCATTGTACGATATAATTATTGAATATATAATTATTAAATGTGTATAATTAACAGACACACATACAATCAACATACGGACAATTGTTGATTAAATCACAATATAGTTTTTAAAAACGGAAATTACTGTGGTGATGTTTGCCTACATGTAGGTTATATTTATCTGCATCCATATATTGCAATGAGATTATTAATGTTTTTAGGGTTTTTTTGCACAGTGGTATAGATGTACATGTATAGATGTTAGAATATATATTTTTTTATTATTATTTAAATATATTTGTTTCAATAGTAAAATACAGAAAAGGGTGAATAATATTTGTGTCAGAAACTTTGGAAGACACATGACGATCATGAGAAGAATCATTCACGTGGAAAGTGCTGATGTCATACTTTAATCGATTAACACGTCATGCAGATGGGGGCGGATTGACGAAGCCACGCCCCCAGTAAACTGAAATTAAACTAAAAAACATGAACTATATATTACAGCGAGAAGCGCCAGTGCAGGGCAGCTCATTATAAAGCATCAGAAACACACTCCCCTGCTCATCTTCATCATCATCATCATCATCATCATGTCTGAGCCCATCGGTTTTATCACGCGCGTGCAGAGCTTCAGCGCCTGCCATCGCTTACACAGGTAAAGTACTAAGCTAATAAACCATCACTAACTACCCACGGTCTGCTTTTTAACATCGACTAACGCGTTTTGCGATAGTGTGTCTGGTTTTATGTTGATGTAGCAGTGCACCTCTGTATAACGTTACACACGCTGTGTCTGTCGTTGCAACTTAACACTTCGCATAATGAACCTTTCTCATTTTAACGAGCAAACTGTGAATTCAGGTCCGGGTAAATCTATGCACATTATTCAAAAAGAGTTCTGAATTACGTGCAAACTGTTGCAGGAAGACGGAAACATGCTGTGCGACACAAAGGAATTATGGGAAATGTAGTTTTACCGGCCTGACTAAACGTTAACAGCTGCTTATTTTAAATAATTGGAAATGTATTCATTTAAATAATCGGTAGCGGTGGTAGTATTGTTTATTATTATTGGTATTATAATTTTTTTAATTCATTTTAGCAAATCATTAAGTGATGAGGAGAACAAAAGGATATTTGGAAAATGCAACAATCCTAATGGCCATGGTCATAACTACAAAGGTGAGTTATTATACATGTAGGGGCAGTAAATTGTGGCGTTAAACTTAGCAATGCTCATGTCTTATATATTTCATTCATGCAAGCAAGTAAAAAAAGTTTTTATGTTTTTCTAGTTGAAGTGACGGTTCGTGGGAAGGTATGTTAGAACCATGATAATATTGAAGGATCTGGTGTATTGTGAATTTTTAATATTTGTATATATGTATATATAAAGTGGTTGTTTGTTCTTTCATAGATTGACAGAAAAACAGGAATGGTAATGAACCTTACTGATCTGAAGAAGCATATTGAGGTACGGCCATCTGTACCCTTAACAATAAAAAAAATAATTTATGTTTGAGTTAATATAACATAACTAAGCATTATGTTATGTTTGTTTTTAGGAGGCCATCATGAAACCTCTTGACCATAAGAATCTGGATCTGGACGTGCCGTATTTTGCTGATGTTGTCAGGTATGACTCTCTTTCTCTCTTTGTGCTTCATATCTGTCCTTTTAATAATGACGTTTTCATGTTTATTTGTTCCCTGCAGCACCACAGAAAACCTGTCAGTGTTTATTTGGAACAGTATGGTGAAGCTTCTCCCGCCCGACAGCCTCTATGAGATCAAAATATATGAAACAGACAAAAATATTGTGATATACAGAGGAGAATAAGCTGCGGTGGCTCTCGGTACAGCAGAGAACAGCGATTGATTTCAAGAAAGTATATTAAGTGAGAGCGGCACCTGCTGCGTTTCACTACACTTTGGGATTAATGTAAGTCACTGGGAATTTGGCTCAGCTGTCCAGCATGTGAGATTGATCCTATTACACACCGAGATTACACACACTAAATCTGTCCCCAAATGAATGAGCAGTGCCTATCGTCTGTATGGACCCATATTTATTCTCAAAGTAAGCCTGTTTGAACAGAACATATTTCATCTAATAATAATTCAAAATATTTTAATAATATTTTTAGCACTCGCCCGTTTTTTTAAATACATTTTAATTATGCATTCTTTGCTAATACTCAATGCATTTGTACTTCCAATAGATGGCGCTACAAGTGTGTCAGATTTCACTCCAATAAAGTTTACCAGCAAAACCTGTATATCAAGACAGAAAGCTAATGTAATAAAACAAAAATGCTGTACATTTTGATATTTTGTTGTTCTAGATGTGTGCTTCTGTTTGAAGATTAAACACTACGTCAGAAGCCGGGCTGATTCATGTCTGTGTCTGTGGTTTGCATTTGTGCTTGGCAGAGAGTGCATCAAAATGATTTCAAATAATAAATACTGCATGATATATTAATCTTGCTGATGTGAGGATTATCAGGGATGAAGAGAAAATGTGACTGATTTGCATGCACTCTTCACGGATGACAATTGGATCATTAATACCAAAGTCCTGCTGTTTAATATTATGCTTCTGCTGACATGCGTTTAATTTGAGCCGGTGATCTGTCCAGGTGGAATTCGTGCTGGTTGTCTGACTGGATATATCAGTAAAGCCCCTGGCACGCATCGCATGTGTGTTTACACGGCTACGGCACCTGGCCAGGATCACCATTAAAGTGGAGTAAAGCTTGACTTAGAAATGGTTTATATCACCAAGACTTTGCATTTAAAGGAATAGTTGAGCTAAAATAAAAATGTGCTCACTCTCACACTATCCAAGACGTAGATGGGTTGGTTTCTTCATCAGATTTGGAGAAAAGCTGCATGTCTGAAACAAATCTATCATTAATGCATTTTCAACTTTAAATCATTGCTTCTGGTTAGAATATGAGACCATAATTCATAACAACTCTCCTCTGAAAACATCACATCTTTTTTTTTTTATGCTGTGCAGATTTCTCTCCTTGTTCAGACTTGTATTTTAGTTGACAAATTCTTGATGCATTTGTTTCTTACGAATGTTTAGCGTTATTTGGCTTCATAAGATGGACTGGAGTGGTGTGGATTACTATGATGTTTTTATCAGCTGTTTGGGCTGATTCACTTATTAATCTGAACAAGAAATTAAAGCAAAATTAAACTGTCATTCCTGATGTGCTTTACCAGAAGTGGCTTGTTAATGTCTCTATTCAGAGCTTTATTGATAAATCAGTCATTATATATTTTATTTAGGATGGGAAAAGGCATTGATTAAAGCATCCCGAATTCTTGAAGATAAAGCTTGTCAGCGGTTTAAAGAGTGAGTGGAGTTGAGGTGAAAGGATGACTGTATATTTAAGAGCCCATCACACTGGCACTCATACAAAGAGAAATGTGGGTTATCGTTTAATATGAATATAGTGACCAAACAAAAGCAGCATTCAGAGTGATTTGGCAATGTGATGAGCTGCTGAGCACTGTCTAATCGCTCCACGCTGAATTCGGCCTGTTTTGGTGTTTTGATTGATGTCAGAGTCACTCAAACAAAGGGCTTTAGCTGGACCGGTAGCTTGCATGCTTTGTAGGAGAATATTGCTGTCAAATCATAAATCTCTGGCGATGTACTACTGAGTAAACACTCAGAAGTGAACCTAAAATGTGCTGTAATACATCACATTAATCTTACCACAGCGCTTACTCTGAACTCTTGACCTGCTTCAGTGTGTTCAGTGTTCGTCATAAATATTTATTATATGTCCACATTGTATGTATATACTATATATGTATATACGTATATGCAGGAAATATTTCTCAGGGTGTGTCTTTGTCTGAAAGTCATCTATTTCTGCATGACCACATAGAGACTCAACTGAAGGAAAAGTGTACAGTTGGCTTATACTAAAAACTACACATAATAGGAATCTGTAAAAAAAATTAAATAAATAATAATAATAATCACTGAAACCTAAAAGATTAAAAAAAGAAACCTTTTTTTGACAAATAATGATAATTTATATATTGCAAGTAGCAGTACAATGCATGTGACTACTTGCCCCAATCTCTTAGCAGAACCTCATTGCATAAAATATTTAATAATAATAAAAAAAAAATATATATAGCACACAGTTTAATAAACACATTACATTAAATTAAAAAAATGCTAAAAGCATTTCAACGTAGGTGACAACTTGCCCCGCCACAACATATATAAAAAAATAAAGAACAGTGTTTCGTTTAAATCTTCACTTTTAATTTCTTGCTTGTCCAAATATACATCAGTGTGTTTATTTTGATTATGACTGTTACATGACGCAATGAACTTCAAACACAGCTGGAGAAGCTCACCATATGTGCAAAACCTCATAGAAACTGAGATATGAACCTTGTGACAACTTGCCCCACTCTCCCCTACATGCCAATTCAAGCTTGAGATGGGACGGTCCATTAGGGTGAAGAAACCTGGACTGTTTTGGATTAATTTTGAAGTACTAAAACATGTGGGTTATTTACAGTTTGAACTATTTATTTAAGACTCTTTCCGGGAGAATTATGATTCTTCCACCTGGATAATAGGACTAGTTTGGATATCAGTCATGATCGGCTGGACTTCGTGTGTCATCAGATCTGTGATTATTTCGTGCTGATGTTTGGCTCGACTGAAGATGATCAAGTCATTGAGTATCGCACCACATGGAGCTCATATTTTCCATTGAAAGCATTAGTAACTCCTCCGGCCATTTCTCTTGGTTGTGTTCTTGAAAGGCTGAAGATCTTGTGTGACATTTTTCCATGTCAGCTAAATATTGTGTGGTGCCAGATGAGTCTTTCTCGTCAGCTCTCATAAGCCCAGTGGCATTTTTACCTTCTGAAAGGAGCGCTAAGTAACACTGAGGCTCATCAAACACTCTCATGAACAACAACAATGATCATTTAAACCAAAAATTTTTTTTTTAAGTTACGGATGAACGAAATAACATATATTTTTCAAATCAGTTTGGCTGAAAGTGTGTCTTGTGTGGAAATGATAAAAAATTGATCACTTATATTTAAAAATATGTTTTTAAAAGAAGTATCCTCTTTCAAAATTTTTTTTAAAAACTTTAAAATTAAAAGACAGAGTTAGGAGACACATAAATAATGGTAGCTGCTTAGTAATGATAAAGAGACGCAATCTGTGTAAATCCCTGCTGCCTGTGTGTGTGTGCGGAGGTGGAGAGTGTCAGAGGGAGTCTGATGTTTTCTTTTCCTGCTGGAGTTCCTCCCCCTGTGAGCATGTGTGTGTGTGTGTGTGTTTTGCACGGCTCAGGTAACAGACGCTTCACTTCCTCTGCGTTCGTGGAGGAGACAGCAGGATGGGAGCCTGAGCCTATGAGGATGGAGAAGAAAGTGTGTGTGATCCAGACTGACTTCCACCAGTACCGGCCCATCTTCATCCACAGTCAACACGTAAGACTCAAGATTTTCTACTTTTTGCGTGCTTCTCTGGGCCTCATGTTCACACACACACACACACACACACACACACACACGCACACGCACACACACACACCCTGTGTTAGTCAGACACACCCTCACGTTCAGCAGTGTTTGAGCTCTGGTGAGGGTCTGAGTTTCTAGTTGGTGTATGTGTGTGAAGGATCAGTGTTTCTTTGTGAGTTTTGGATTGATGGGTGTTAATGTGCAGGTAAATGCAGACACACGTGTGTTCCCCAGGAATGCAAACAAATGAACAAAACCACAGTCCTGTCCCACAATTCAAAGGGTCTTCAGTTGGGCTGCCATAGATTTCAATTCAGAGTTTCAAGATTCATTGGCGCTTTTTAAAGAAGTCACAGCAGTTGCATTTATTTGATCAAAAACAGAGTAAAAACGGTATGTTACAACTTCCTTGTCACACAATCCTTCAGAAATCCTTCTAATATGCTGGTTTACTGCTCAAGAAGCATTTCATTTATATGCAAATAGGTTATTTACAAATTTATTGAAATTTTTATTTATTAAAAAAAAAAATATCATAAGTAATAATAATTTTATATTATTTTACAATTAATATTTCATATTTCATAAAATATAAAAATGTTTTTTTTTTTTATAATTATAAATCTTGCACACATATAAACATGCATGTAGATCAATTAATGTTTTTATGAATTTTATTTACTGTCAGAGTTGCGATAGCATCTTTCATTTTGTTTTGGTTTATATCTAGGTCAACTTTTGTCCTGCCAACATGTAAGTGGAGTCGATTTACCAGCATCTGCAGCACAAATGCATTAGGAGCAGCTTTGATGTGCATGCAACATACATCATGCCATATGTGCATGTCCAGGAAAATCATGCATAAAACATCTGTTTTTATATTGCATTGTAATCTGCAATATACAACATAACAAGTCTATTTGAACATCAAACATATGGATTTTTGAATATCCGTTTCTTTTCTGAACTTCAGCGAACACAAATCTTTTCTGCCATCGCTGCCCTTGAAAGAGATCTAAAAACAATACAGAGAGGATGATGGGTAATTCAGAGCTTTTCAGCAAATGTGTTATAATAGTTTTAGGGGATATATTATTTTACAGGATAAGAATTTAACACCACTGTCTACAATTAAGCAAAATGTGTCATTATAATGGTAAATGTGTGTGAATATGTATAGTTATTTTGGTCAGTTTGAACTTGCCGCATGCATTCTCATATTGTAAGAATGAATCATCAATAATGCTTATGTGAAATAGTGGAATTGCTACAGCTGTTAAAAAGCTTGCGGACCCATGTGTGTGTCACCTCTGTGGAGCTGGAATGCAGTGTAGGGGAACAAATTTATTTGGAAAACTGCTGCTCATGATCTGGGCCTTGAACAATTGACTGTGAAAGCAGGAATGTGAAAGTCTTTTTTGCCAGAGGGACTGTATTTAACAGAGTATTTAATGCACTTGGAGGCTTATTTCAGGTATTACATCTCACAAATAATGCAATTTGTGTGTTTTGACAGTCCGGTCTGACGTAGATCCTCATCTCGAGTTGAAACATGAAAACTTCACCACACAAACAGTGTCATTCATGAGGCCTTAAGGGATTTTACATTGTAGCTATTTGAAGAGCACTCACACCAGCCGTTTGCTGACGTGCTTGAAAGATAAGGTTTTTAGGTTACAAATGGTAATTGTGCAAGGTTATTTGTTTGGAGTTCATAAAGTCACTAAATGCACTTTGATAATGTTCAAATTCCCCTCATTTATGAAATACCTACACATCATACATCAGATGTTCTCTAGAGATAAGACGGGATTGTTTTTCTTAATAACAGACAATTTCCACAGACATTTTGGCTTGAGCTTCAGCAGAAATTCTTCCTTATTATTATTATTTAAACAGTTTTTGAGTGTGTTTAGGAAAATTAGTTCACATCTGGTTTTCCATCCGTGAAACTTAAAATCTGCGCTTTGGTGGCAGTGCCAGATTTGCTTGTTGAATCTTGTAAAACGAAATGATTGACATTACAGTAAAAGCTCTCAAAGGGGCACACTTATGAGATTGATCAGACTTCGCAGGCAATAAGCAAATGCTGACATAAAAAAGGTGTTGCCAAACATCCACATATGCATCTAAAGGCAGATGTTGTTGAACTCGTTTTAATGAAATAAGTAGCTCTGAGCTTTACTTGTATAAAAGAGAAAGAATCTGTAACTTTTGCAAGTAAGCTACTCTGAACTTAAAATAATAAATAAAATAACTTTTATTTCAGATGCAATTAATCATTTGACAGCATATATATATATATATATATATATATATATTCACACAGTATATAGATACACACACACATAATAAAAAAAATAATGAATAATGAATACAAATAAATGCATAACAATTAACTTTCAAGTGTTTATGATATCTATGAGAATATTAAGAGCAATGCACATCTCATCTTTATTTATGGAAACAGACCATTCCCAATCACATGTCTGCTTTATTGAGATGGAAACCGACTTGAACCTGCTTCGTGACGTTGCATTTATACTTCACCAGTCAGCTGTCATGTGTAATGAGAGTTGCTTATGCCTGTGTGATTCTGAATTTCCAAAAAGAAGTCCCTTTAGGAGTCTCTTTTTATCTGAAACTCAGTATATTGAAGCATAAACCTTGCAGAAGTCTCGCTCTCTGTGTGTGTGTGTGTGTTTGATCCGGGAGAGTTATTGTAGTGGAAACCTATCAGTGGAAGAAGTCGGGCTTGTTTTGAGTTGGGCCAAAAAGCCCCAGAAGCAGGAGGGGCTCCAGACAGCAGTCAGACTGAAGAAAAGCTCTTTTTGCGCTGCTCAGGTTCATCTACAGGCAGGGATGAGGGATCGAGAGGAGCTGAAGAAAGCCATCGAGCAGACGGATCGCCTGCTGTCCCGCGTCCGGCAGCTGGAGGGGGAAAACTCAGAGCTGTGCAGGGAGAAACATGACGTTTTCATCCGGATGCGTGCTGTAAGTCTTTCTGCTCGCTGGCATTGATGCTGTTGACTTCATGTGCATGTTACCTGGAAAGACCTGCTGGAAAGGTTTATTGAATGCAGTGGGGTCCAAATGTCTGAGCGCACTTCTGTTTAGCATTTTTATGCTTGAATGCACATGCTTTTCATTTTAAATATATTTACAAATATTGCTACAAAATAAAAGGTATTAATTTAACTAGAAAGGACAAGATCAGTGTCAAATACATTAGGGTCCAAGTCTGAGGTGACGTCACTAGTGAAAATGCTTCTCTTTCGCATTATTGTACTTTAAAGCACATACTTTTAAATGAAAAAAGTGACAAATTAGTATTATATTACGTAATTGTTTTCACTTGTTTATTGTTTAAATAATGACATTAAAATGATTTGATTGGTGTCACATACACTAGTGAAAATGCTTCTGTATTGCTTTTTTGTACCTGAATGCACATGCTTTTAATTTTAAAGTAAATATTTAAGTATATATATGTGTGTGTGTGTGTGTGTGTGTGTGTGTTTTAAAAAGTATTCTTAGATATCTTACATTTGTAAAATATATCTTAAAATATTAATATTTTTAAATATTAATTGTTTAATAAAACAAATAAATAAAAATTATTATTATTATTTTTTTTATTATAAAATATATATTATAAATTGTATTAATTATCTGATTTGTGTGACATACTGTGGGATCCCAGTGTGGAAACACTAGTAAAAATGCATTTTTACATTTTTCAACCTTTTACATGATTTAAATAAAATGATGGTTACTACTATAAAATGATCTGATTAGTGTAACTTTCCACTTTAAAGCCTATGCTTTTTATTTTAAATTAAATTAAAATAAAGAATTAATGAACTGTATACATAAAATATGTTTTAAAATATTATAATTTACAAATAATTAATTAAATACAAATATTGTTATAAAATATATCTTACAAATTAAAGTACAGTCCCATGCAGTGGGATCCAAGTGTGAAAGCACTAGTGAAAATTCTCCTGTTTTGAAGTAATTTACTTTTATACAAATGCTTTTTACATTATAGTACTAGTTAGTAATATGAATATTATTTTAAACTAGATTTTCTAAATTATATTATAAACAGTCTTATTATTGACCTTATTATTGATAATTTGGAATAATAATAAAATGTTTTTTATTTCGATATTGAATATTAATTTGTCTTGATGCTTCTTTTTTAACTTTTACAAAATTCTAAAACTTTATTTTCCAAACTTTCAGTGCACTCTCAGAGTTTTGGACTCCACTGTATATGGTTTTAGTCCTGCTGTTTCATATTAAGGTAGTAATTATTTATTACTCTGCTGGTAGACGGTTTACAGTACATAATGATATGCTTTCATAGACTGAGTTATTCAGCAAATGTGGAAGATCCTCCTTCCTTCTGTGAACCGATACTGTCTTGGACTGTTTTTATTTGTTGACTGAGCTCTGGCCTAACAATTCACAGAGAAATCTGATTCGGTTTTATTGTGATGGAGAGACAGGCATAGGAAGCGAGTAGAGCTGCAGCATTATTGTCGCCTGCTGGGATGAAATACGGCTCAGTACGAGGCTCTGGGATTGTAGTGATATTGCCAGCGCTTGCAGAAATGCCACGGTGCAGAAGGGCCAGAATTGGGGATTATTTGAGCTGATTGCATTAGCAGACACCAAGCCTCATTTCTTACATATTCTTCTCTTTGTTTCAGAAAATCATTGTGCTGGAGCTCAGATGAACAAGCTTTCTTAGACAGTTTTTATGCAGTGACTTTTCTAAGTTTGTAGCTAATCGCGAAAATGTTACAGTAGCAACTTTTCCTTTATGAGACATATGGTCATAATAAGGCATTGTCAAGTCAAGTTGTCAAATTAATTGCCAGTTATTATTTTCTGTGGAGTATGAAAAGGTAGGTGTTATCTGGCAATAAAAAGATGTGATTTATGAGTGAAATATCTTTGTGCTGCCAGGTCAGAATACACAACATCAGTTCCTGTCTCAGGTTAGACAGGATGATGAAACAGACACAGATAGCGTTCAATTTTTTACTGTACTTTTGGATAGGTATCAGAAAGGATTCACGTTTTGTCTTGTTCTGTGTGCAGGAATATCAATTCACTGCAAACTGGACACCACAGAACAAATGCGTATCTTATGTCAGGTGTTTATGAATCATGCATTTGACCCAGTGGTTATTCTGGCTGATCTCGGATATTTCCAGCGTGCTTGGAAAAAGATTTTTTCCCCCCTGATTCCATCCCCTGTCAGAAAATCTCTCTCCCTGCTGTAATTATAGCAGCTCTAGATTTCACACAGCCATAATTTATCTGTCCTCTGCTGCCAGATCACAGCCACTGATTGCTGGGTAAGATACAGAAGATTAATTGGATCTTATCAGAGAGTATGTTATTTAAAGCCACATATCACCATGAGGGTGAGCGCTGATCTCCCCCCCAAAAAAGACTTTAGCACAGTTAGTTCTAGCTGTATTTCTTCCACTATGAGATGGACAGAAACATTTTATAAAAGAAAATAAGAGATAAAAAGAGATAAAAAAGAAAAGTCAGAATTGTGAAATGTAAAGTCAGAATTGCAAGTTAGCAAAAAAAAAAAAAAAAATGTAATTGCTAGAAAGAAGTCGAAATTGCAAGATATGAACTCAGAACTGCAAAAATGTCAGAAATGCAAGATTTAAACTTAAAACTTAGAGATGTAAACTCTAAATGTAGTTTAGAGAAAAAAATATCATCGCCAAATAGTAATTAAACATTTTAGAGTTTCTTTATCTGCAAATTTTCTGAGAGGATTAGGCATACAGTACCTTTTCTCCGTTTACTTCTGGCGCTGATGGTCATCAGAAGAGTGCCAATATAACTGCATTTCTGACAGCGCGTGATCCCGATAAATACACATAACATAGAATTGCAGTAGGATATTTAAGTATTCATGCAAATATATCTGTTCTGTCTTAAGTGAACGCTTGGGGAGCTGATCGGGAAAAATACCTCATGTGTAACATTAGATACGTGCAAATAGCCTGTCTGTTGATCTAACAATAAAAGAGAAAAGGAACTTACTGTCATGAACGAACACAGAGACAGTTGAATCCATTCGCTGGGTATTTTAATCAGCAAACTCACAGGCAGATACAAACGGGTGGAGTTCATACAGGAGGGAAGAACAGTGGAGGATGCAATGCAAAGACAAATTCGATGACATGCGAGAGGTCGTGCGATCTACAGTATAAACAGTCCAGGGGAAGAAACGAGAGTTGTAATCCAGAAGGCCAGCGAGGTCGGCAACGTGAATCCAGGTATAAAATACAAACACAGACAGACAAGGGAAAACGCTTACATGGCAAGACAGACTGCAAGGCCATCTTCCGAGGCGGAGCGGATGGCAGCAGAGCCCCTCTGGTTTGGCCAGATAGTGACAGAGCCCTCTTGGAGCCACCAGACTGATCCTGCGCCCTCGAGAACCAATCAGTCAGAGACAACGCCCTTCTAAACCGACCAGACTGTGAGTATGCCCTTCGAGACCAGACAGGAAGTGAATACGCCCTTCGAGACCAGACAGGAAGTGAATACGCCCTTTGAGACCAGGCAGAGAATGAATACGCCCTCCGAGACCGATCAAACCATGTGTCAGAGACCTCCTTCGGCTGTGCAACCACCAGTGGGGCCTCTGGGGACTCTACGGCCGGAGCCAACATCTCCAGAGGTAGTGCAGCCTCTGGCGGACCCAATGGAGTCTCTGGGCCACACACGGGTACGACTCTCGGGTTCCTTCTGCGGTGATCTGAGGATTAACAACACCGCGTCGATCAGCTCAGCGAGAGTCCATGCCGGGTCTTCCACCAGCTCGTCATCCACCTCGTAGAGGACTTCCGGGTCGAGACCCATGAGAAAACAGTTCTTTACTTTCTGTTCATCAGCGCGAGCTAGATGGCTAAGAGTGATGAACTCCTCAATGCATCGGCCATGTTGGAATATTGAGTTCAAACGTCGAACGTTGAAACATCCTTACTCACGGGAATACCCGCTGGATCCTGTTCGGCTCATTATTCTGATAACGTGTAAACAGACAACCAAAAAAAAAAAAACGGATATAGGCAACAAATCAGAATTGGGCATCAAGACCTGCAGTGTAACCAAGGCCTAAAAATTGCAAAAAAAAAAGTCATAATTTTCAGTCATGTGACCAGACCTGGAGAAAAACTGCAAATATTTACATCACCTCTGTGTGTGAACAAAAAAAGTGTTTTCAATTTGCAATCCATATTGTACGCATATGGCAATATTTCAATCACTAAGCAGTTCAACAAAACATTGTTAAAACACTTAAAGTGCTTACTTAATATAATATATCATACATCATTAATAAAAGTGTTTACTGAATTTTGCCTTTCAAAATGTTCTCAGCAAAAAGTGAAAGAGAAGTGCTGACTGCACACTGTTTACCATCTAATGACCAATAGTGTGAAATGAAAGCAGAATGCTGTGATGCCCTTCTTGTGCATGTGGAAAAGCTGTACGGTCTGGACGCTGGTGCAGGTCCTGAGGCGCAGGGCTGGATTTGTGAAAGAGGCCTGTCCATGGAAGAGGAAATACACCCTTCTATGACAGCACTTTATACAGCAGTAAAATGCCCATTAACTCATTAACTCATCACTTTTGGGCCAAGATTTGAATGAATTAATTGAAAGCAGACTCAGATATGGTAAAATCCTAATAGGCCTGTTAATGCAAGACATAAACATCTGTTTACTGATGTTTTAAATCACGCAGTTAAATGCAAAAATGTTCAAATGCTCATGGATTAAAGCTAAACATCCATAGATCCGCGCATTTCATATATCAAATGTTTTCCAGTCTCGCAAGCTCATTAAACAGCAGTTTGATATCACAGATGTGCTGTAATCACAGCTGTACTGCTGCTCCAAGAGATATAAACTGAAGAGTTGTTTAGAGTAATTCTTTGTTTTAACAAGCCACATTTTAGCCACACTTTCTAAATATTTACAGCATTTTAGGAGTTTTTCCACACTTGATGATTCTGTGTACCGCTACCCAGTCATGAACCGTAAACACAACAAATATTACTGAGAGGTCAGAACAGAAGACTTCTACACACGACTCTGTTTACTATGGAAGCCCGTTTCCACCACTGTAAAAAAAAATTAAAAAAGGTTATTGCGACTTTTTATCTCACAATTCTGACTTTTTTTCTCAGAATTGCGAGATATAAAGTCGCAATTGCGAGTTATTAAGTCAGAATTGCGAGATATAAAGTCAGAATTGCGAGATATAAAGTCAGAATTGCGAGATATAAAGTCAGAATTGCG
>JAUCMU010000029.1:768951-797905 GCA_032275025.1 Enteromius treurensis
TTAACACTGATTTCTAGTCGTGTCCTCTTTTGGAAGCACTTTCACAACGACACACAGCGTCTCCAGAACATGGCGCCAGCAGCAACACTACAGACAGAAGAATAGCTCCGCCTTCTTTCTCTGTGTAAACATTTGAGCCGTTAATAAAAAATTGTAATCCCTCTGTGATGTAGCAGAGTGGGGGCATGTACAAGTCATAACTTTTACTCTTTGTTTTTGGGACTTTAGTATTTAAACTTTACAGATCTTCTTTATGTACCAAGAGCTTGTAACGATCTAAAGAGATTTAATAGCAAGAGCTAGACCCTAAAATAAAATAAGAAAAAATGTCCCCACAAGGATAGTAATACCTTGTGGACATTTTTGGTCCCCATGAGGAAACAAGCTGAACGTAAGCTACAGAATGAAGTTTTTTGAAGATTTAAAAATGCATAAAGTTTTTTGTGAGAGGTAAGTTCACGGGTTGGTTTATGGCAAGGGGATATAATATACACTACTGAATGAACCCATAACGATAAGAGTACCGGTATGTGTGTGTGTATGAAGGGCAGACTGAACTGCTCAGTGAGTGTGAAGGGGGTGTGGATTCCCTTCAGTCTGAGGTGAGCTTGTGTGAGTGTGTATGTGTGTGTGTGTGTCAGTCTGCTTCGGTCTCTGTTGATCATGGCTGTTCTTTCTGCTGAAGTCCTTCGCTGGCATGTGAGTTTCTGAGCTCTACTTCTTCGCTGCATTATAGTTTGCGGATGTTATTGCCTGTATCGCTCACATTTCTGCTTGTCCCTGCATGTGTGGAACATCAATAGCTAGATCTGTAATGTAACTTTAATGCAGCTACTTTAAATGGGAGTGAGTCATTCAGGCCTTTAGGTTCATGAAGAATCTCTTTCAACTTGTGTGTGTGTGTGTGGATCTGAGGTTGTCAGTATGTGTGTTACGTGTGTCCTCCAGCGATTCAGACAAACTTCCTGTCTTTGACAAAGATAAGATCATTCATAAGATATTATGTGCCACAAGACATGGAGTAATAAGGAGTTCATCAATGTTTTCAAACTTGCAGCCAGAAATATCTGTCGGTAGGAAATGCATTAAGCAGTTTTCATTTCCTAATGGGATGATTTTGGCACTAAGGTATTTTGTGGCTGTTAAGGAAGTTGATTACTTTTATTAAAGAACTTGCTTTTTTTTCTTCGTCTCAGCTGTTTGCACAGAAAAGGTTCAAGGGTTTGACCCAGAGTATTTGCTTTGTGATATTTTCACAAGAATTCCAGCGTGTCCCATCTAGTTGGCCGTTCGCTGTTCCTCTGTGGGGTTTTTTACTGTGTGATTATGGTGTCACACTGATTGGAGAGCTTATCTTAGATTTGGACACATGGAAAAAAGCCAATAGAGAATTTTTATGTTTCTCCCAAGTGTCTATTGTAATGTAACAAAATAGGTCTTTTATTTCTTTAACATCTCTTGATGCTTAATTAATGATATTCTTTTTATTAAACTGTAAAAATATTCATTTTAGGTGACTGAAAATGTTCTTTTTAGGTTTCTATTAATCATTTCCTTCAGAATCCTGAAATGTAAAATTTATAATGGTGTCTACAATAATATGTTTTCAACATTGATAATAATCAGAAATGTTCTAATCAGCGTATAAGCATGATGATTAGTAATGATGCTGAAAATTCAGCAATAAATGACCTTCTAACATATATTCACATACAAAACAGCTATTTGAAGTGGTAAAAAATATTTCACAATTTGAACTGTATTTTAACCAAATATATCAGCCTTGGTGAGCAGAAGTGGCTGCTTTTAGAAACAGCCAAAAAATCTTACCAACCACAAACAGTAATTTGTGTGTGTATTCAGATTCCATTTAAATGAAACTGTATTAGTATTTTAAGGTCAACAGATTATGCGTGGAATGACTCATTTTTCGTGCACTCTCCCAAGTATGAATGTGTAGCGCTGACCTGTATCTCGTCCCACAGGTCCGCATTGAGGAGCTGGAGGAAGAGCTGGAGGCTGAGAGAGGCTTACGGGCAAAGGTACGAATCAGTAATCTAACCTAACAAGCGTCTGCTGATTGGGAACGGCCCTCCGTGACCTCATCTCTTAAACACACAAGCTTAGATCTTTGTCCAGGATCGCCAGATAAGCGAGACTCTAATGTCGTCCTCCATTAGCTTATCTGAGAGTTAGACTGATGAGGTATTTGTGGCACCTGAAGGTACCTGCAAACGATTACAAGACAACCTTCAGATACGCTTTATTAAACAGAAATGCTCAGTCTGTCAGTTTTGGACAAGGCCATTAACTAAACTACATTTGACTAGCATGACTGCAGTTTTCGAAATAATGCAGCTTTCCTGGTAACAAGCTGATTTTTTTCCAGCAAGTATTAGTGCATCTTGTGAGTTGAGCTGATAATTAAACACACTCCTGCCATATGTCGCGTTGGAAAGTTTTATTCATGCGGGTTTGATTCATGAAAATGAATGCAGCAGTTTTTATAAACACAATTTTTGTTGACCACAGCATTTTTTGGCTCATTGATCACTAGTTAACCTGTTAATGTAAGAAAGAGAGTATATGCTTCCTGTGCATAATTCAGAAATTTATATCATGGAAAAAATTTGGAAATAATCACTTTTATCCCATTGGTTGCTATGTTCAATAGAAATAACTGAAAGCATCATACTTTTCCCTGAAAATAACCATGCATGTCCGTCAGCCAATCAGATTCAAGCATGCAACAGCCTAGCTAACAATTTCTTAGATTTTCTTAGATTTGTGAAATTAATATCTCACAATAAAAAAAAAAGCAATACAGAGCTCAGGTCTGTCCCGTAGAGGTCGCCGCTCAAGCAAATTGCATGAAGAACATGATGCAGGAGAAGAAAGTTCAGAGCTACTCAGCAATAACAAAAGTCAAACAAATGTCTCGCTTTTGCTTAGTATGGTTCAGTTGCATCATTGGAGGCCAGTAGCAAAGACATATTTCATTATTGCAAGTTTGTATAAAATTTTGAGTTTGCATTGACTGATTTGAATGGTTGAACTGATTTGTTTTTGTGCAGGTGAGAACATGTTCATATTTAGTCAAGGACTATAGTAAGCATCAATAGAACAACTCTGCTGCACTTATTCCCGATTTCTCTCAACATGGCGACACGAGAGCTGTCAGTCAAAACATGGAAACAAAACTTGCATTACTAATAGTTTTCTTCTAAATTAAAAAATAATGTGTACTTTACTAGTTAATAGATTACTTAAAAAAGTAATCTGATTACATAACTTGCATTACTTGTAACGCGTCAACACTGTTAATTATTAATACGTTGAAGCAGTATTGGCTTAATAGTTTAAATCTCAAGATTTTGAAGTAATTATAAAATAGCACATAACAAGAGCTCTGCACGATTGTAAAACGCATATAGCAAATCCTGTGTAAACCTTGCTGCTTTGAATATTCTGCCATCAATCTTGAACTAAAGGTGAATTCAGAATCTGCTCCAAAGAATAACTTGGCCTGGCCTCAGCGTGGAAACGAGTGAATTGTGCTGGGCGGCCGCTCTGGTCATATGTGTGTGTGTAATCCTGAGCAGATCCGACGGGTATCAGCTATCGGCAGGGTCAGGGCTGATGGGGACGGAATCTGGTATTGGTTTGTGTTGTGTTCGGGGGGCAGAGGTACCTCTGCTTTAATATAAATCATCTGCACCTGGAATAACAGATCAGCCCAGGGTTATCATCGCCCAGCTCCTGCCAGTCAAACTTTTTAAGCAGTGCGTCAGCGTATCCGTGAAACAATGCGCTAAAGCCCTTCAGTCACTCTTCTACTTGATGCATCACACTGATGCTCATTTGCATGCAGTTGACCTCTGATCTTTGACTTTTGTCATCCATGTGACCAGAAATCACCAAGAAAACACGATTTAAAGCTTTTTTGCAGCAGTGTGAGTTTATTGCTGACGTGAAAGCTAGTCAACTCGTTCAACTAGGCTGTCTGCTTAATATCTGCTAACGCTTCATTTTGATGGACAGTAAATTGGCTGTAGCTTAGCAAGTTCATGTCAACTTATTAAACTTATATATTATACTAACCTAACAGTCAGTTAACACTTTAACGAGAGTTAGTTGGCATACAGTATAGTTGCATAGTCACTTATAGTTAGTCAAATTTCTGGTAAGACTTTATTTTAGGGTGCTGCATGTTTTTACTTTTATAATAACAATAAATTATGCATGATTGCATGCAAGTAACCCTAAGCCAAACCCTAACCATATAGTACATGCAGTTAATTAATATTACTCAGTAATTATATGTATAATTTTCTAATTCTAGAACTAGTTACCCTAATGAAGGGTAAATAAGAAAAAGTTTAGTGTCTATAATAGTTTGTAACTCATTAACCTACTTAAGTTGCTAAAATGTTTAGTAACTTATAATAGCATAGTAACTAAAAAATGATGACTCCTTTGAAATAAAATACTATTAGGGCATGCACTCATTGATGTCAAGCTCTCAGAAATAATCAATATTTATGTCAACATGCACTCTTAAATAAATAATATTCATTATCATGACATTGCATGGTCGTAAAAAAATAATACAGACTCTTTGTATCACTAATTCAATTTCCATTTGTTGTCCATAAACTCTTATATTGTGATTTACGACGTCCACACACCCCTGTTCCATCACATCTTGTGCATTGTCTAAAACATCAAATTTCTCAGATGCGTCTTCGTTTGATCACTCCTTTGGTGTGAACACATAAATGTGATATTTCCGACTCCTTGAAGGCTGTTTATTCCCATTTCTTTCCTGATGGAAGTTATTAATTTTCGTTCATCCGTTTCTAGGCGGCGATGCCTGTACATGTCCTTAAATAAAAGCACCGTACCTGATACGCACGCAGACTTCATGTCTTTAGGAAGCGATGGCTTGACTCCAGCACTCATGTGGAGCTCCCGGAGACAGAAACCTCTTAAAGGGCACGTTATTTAGCACTCTGATCTTCTGCTGTAAGCCACAGAGAGCCTCATAAAGCTGAGAGGGAGTCGTGCCTGACGGCGTGACATGGCCCGTGGCTGTGGATGTGAAGGTGTCTTCGTGTTGGGTGGTGAGTGTGAGAGTCAAGCACGGACATGTGTGTGTTTATCACGCGTCTGCCTCCACAGACCCCCGGAGGATCCGCACAGATGTGCCATTGTTCTCTCAGATAGCATCGGACGCACCGCTTTATTTTCCAGAGGTTTCCAAAGAGGAATTCAAGCCCTCATCTGCTGCAAACACACACGTGCGTCCTGACACATGCCTATCTCCATTAGACCGAACACATACATAGCTTGTGATATTCTCTGGAAGGTTTACAGTATGAGTGCATTTACATTGACATATATAGGGTTTCTGCAGAGCTTAAAAGTGAAGTCTGAGAAACTGAACAAAATTGCTTTAAAGAGGAACAAATATCTGTGAATGGAAAATGTAAACTTTGTTTATAGATGTATATTTATAGATTGTTCTTGATTTTGATTCAATTTCATAAAACAAGGCTTGTCAATGGAACAACATTGTGTGTTTTTTTCCCCCTGTGTTTAGGAAGCACCCTAAAAGTCATTTTTTTTAAGCTAACATAAAAAGTGATTTAGATATGTTGGAAGTTGTTTTTTTCAGACTTGATGATGTTGCTAATGCAAATGTGTTCCTTAAATGTGTCAAATTTTGGTCATTTTAAAGGCCTTAAAGTCTTAAATGTTTCTAAAAACTGGACTCCCTCAAATTTCTATTTTGGTGCAGTTTTTTTTTTTTAATTATGTCTTGATAGAATTTGTTTGATTTTATACAGCTTACTCTCATTTACAGCCTAAAAATCACACTTTAGATATTTTCCAAAACTTTGGGAACACTGTATAAAACATAACCATATCTAATATCTATCAAATTGCATTTTAAAAGACACAAGCACACCTTTCAATAATTGAAATAATAATATAATGAAATTTATATGGACACTCAGCGGCTGTATTGGAGAGCAACCTTCATCTTAAACAGGGGTCAAGCATCATGAGGGAATACTGGTCATGTCGAATGTTAACAGATAGTTGCATGATTGTTTTATTTGATAGGCTTTATTACAGTACAGCATCCAGCTACCGTTCTGGCTTGTGATTGCTCTCGCCTTGTGTGCTCATATTTAATCTCATTCTCATCATTTGACGTAACACTGCGGACAATTATATCTCCTACAGCTGGAGAATAAAGGAAGAAACCTGTTTTTGCATGCAAGATATGCTTTGATGTGTTGTAGCATCAACAAATGTCTTGTTTGTTCGTTTTAATAAGCATCTGTCGAACAGCAGTGAGGATTTTTTTATTGCTGTTCGACAATGAATGGGGCTGTAGGTTTGAAAACAAACAGACCTTCATGTGTGTTTTGTTAAAGTGTTTTTGAACGTGCCTTTAGGCTCTCGGATCCATCAAAGATTAAATGTGTTTCTACCCTCTGTAATGTAATGTTGGGTTGTAGCATAATTCTGTAAGTGATCCAGACACTAGGAGGGTCTAGACTTGACTCTGTTATGGTGCTTTCTAATCGCTTCCCCACATCTATCATCTACCCTGCTTTAACTCTTCATACACACTCATGTCCTGGCCTGCATGCGGATCGCCTCTATAACATCTCTGTTTAAAACAGAACCGCGGATGAGCACGTACAGTAGATTTATTATCTGTGCCTGTATTTATTACATATACAATCTGAAATATGTTGTATGGTGATTGTTAAACTCTAGCAGTGTGTTTGGGAGTAAATGGACGGTGTGTTTTTCACAGGTGGAGAAGCAGCGCGCTGATTTGAGCCGTGAACTGGACGATCTGACAGACAAACTGGAGGAAGCAGGAGGAGCCACTGCCTCTCAGGTATAGAAAACACCGGTTATGGATGTTTATAGCCACATAAATGGAGTATTTAAATACATATGTCACGTAAATCAAATTTAATTGCATATTTTTGGTAATTACATGTTTCAAATACACTGTCCTGTTCAGTTTATGAGATTTTTTTTCATTTATGAGAATATGAAAGTGACTTTTTTATGCACAGCTGTGGAGAGTGTGATTTATTTATTTATTTTTTGAAAGAGGACTATTCTGCTGACTAAGGCTGCATTTATTTGCAAAAATATAATACAAGCAGTAGAATTTAAATAGCTGTTTCGTTTATGAATATACTGTGAAATGTAATTTATTCTTGTGATCAAAGCTGGATTTTTTTTGCGTCATTACTCAGTGTCGTGTTCTGTGTGTGTAGATGGAGATGAATAAGAAGCGTGAGCAGGAGCTGCAGCGTCTCCGGCGGGAGCTGGAGGAGTCTTCGGTGCAGGCGGAGGCGGTGTCCACGGCACTCAGAAAGCGTCACAGCGATGCTCTGTCGGAGCTGGGAGAACAGTGTGAGAGCCTGCAGAGAACCAGAGCCAAACTGGAGAAAGAGAAACAGAGTCTGAGGCTGGAAGTGGACGATCTGGCGGCTTCGCTGGACACGCTGCAGAAAGCCAAGGTCGGTTCTGAACACGATCGGTACCTCAGGAGAGCATTTACTGCTGCAGATGTATGCCGTTCAGACTCTCCTGATGCGCCGAGCAGCGAGAAACACATTTATGAGAACTTATCTTGACAAGTTGCACTGTTTTACTGGTGTTAAAGGGGTTTGGGGATATATCAGCTGTTAAGCCAGATGCACTAGCTTGGCCTGGCTGGAAGTTCAGCCAAAAATTCAAATTAGCTGAAAATTTGTTCACCATCCAAGAATGTGTTTCTTCATCAGATCTGTAGTAGCGTAGCATCATTGCATCACTAGCTCAAAAGCCAAAAAACAAGGAAATAAACGGCATGTTTTTAAGGAACAAATATATGATTAAGTCTAAAATATGAGTCCATATTCCATAACAACACTTCCTCAAGTAAAAAGGTCCATCTCCTGTTGTCTCATACAATGCTTTAGAGCTGCTTTGGCTTGTAAACAGTGCTTGATCTGTGCAGAGATTTCTCTTCTGATTCAGACCAAACAACTTTTTCAATGGAGGAAGTGTTATTATGGATCATGTACTCATGTTTTAGTTAAAAACTGAGGGGTGTGGATTATTGTGATGTTTTTATCAGCTGTTTGAACTCTCATTCCATTCACAGCAGAGCATCCATCGCTGAGCATGTTTTTCAAATCAGTTTGGATTTAGTTTTGGTTCTGATTGGGTTCTTTGTGCTACAGAACTAAATGTGTCAATCTGAATCTCTGTCAATCGTTGCTGTTGAATCTGGTCTCGGGCCTTTGATAAGGTTGATGTGTGACATGAGCAGGTAAACCGTGGATAGGCCACTGATCAAAGCTAATGTCATGTTGTATGATCACGTGTAACATCAGGCATCGACTGACACTCAGATGAGAAAACTAGAGGAGCTGCTCTGTGACGCCAACTCTAGGAATGAAGACCTGCAGAAAACTGTGAACGAGGTCACAGCAGCCAAGAACAGACTCACAGGTGAAGATCTCCCATTAATAGCCCAGTCAAACTTTGTTTTGATATTTACTTTCATCCAGCAAGGATGCATTCAATTGGTCAAAAGTGGATTTAGATTTGAAATACATGCTGTTATTTTTGAAGTTTCTGTTTAAGATTAAATGTATCACAGTTTCCATAAAAATATTGAGCAGCACAATGATTTCAACACGGATAATAATCAGGATTGTTTCTTGAGCAGCAACGCAGCATACTGTATTAGAATGATTTGATGGAGCTGAAAATTTGACTTTGATCCCAGGAATAAACTAGATTTCAAAATGTATCTGCACACAAAACTGTTATTTTGAATTTAAAAAATATTTAACGATTTTTTACTCCTTGGCGAGAAGAAGCCATTATTTTTAACAAGTTATTAATTATTTGAAACAATACTAAAATCCTACAGAAACTGTTGCGGTGGAGTTTTAAAAGATTCATCATTCGAAAAATGAAGAAGAAATAATTTTTGTTTAATTACAACCTAATATCTTGTATGTGCATTTTCATATCTATCAATTTATTTAAATGATGGCTTAATATCTTGCTGTTGCACTTGCAACATTATATATAATGTAATGCTGTTTTGAACTATGCCTTTTTTTACACCATTTTTGTTGGTCCTTTATTTTACATTTTTGCCTAAATTAATTCACAATTGCTAGTCAGAAGCAGATTTTAGTGGAGGGGAGATTTTCATTCTGATTTATTGGATGCAATAAATAAATTGCATTTACTATGTTAGAACAGGATTTAGACAGGAAGTAAAGTAAATTGACTATTGGGTTTTTGTGTAGAATAAAGCCACACACAGTTATTAACTGGACTTACACATTTAAAAAAATGCTCTAAAGTTATTCTGACTTGCCTTTGCAGCTGAAAACAATGAGCTGACGAGGCAGCTGGAGGAGATGGAGAACAAGGGCAGCCACCTGAGCCGATCCAAAGCCCTGCTGATATCCCAACACGAGGAGCTCAAGAAACAGTTTGACGAGGAGGTCAAGGTGTGTGCGCTGAACTTGGTGGTTTTGCAGTGATGTTTTTGAGTTGTTGTGTCATGGCTTGGTGTGTCGTCAGGCTAAAGCTCTGCTGGGCGGCAGTCTGTCTGCGCTGCGGCAGGAGTGTGACACGCTGAAGGAGCAGCTGGAGGAGGAGCAGGAGAGCAAACAGGAGCTGCAGCGCCTCGTCTCCAAACTCAACAGTGACGTCACACACTGGAGGAGCCGCCACGAGGCTGATGCCATCCAGCACAGCGACGAGCTGGAAGAAACCAAGTATGTGTCAGTGGTGTAAACATACACTTTGAGTAAGACATAATTGCAGGGATGTTCTTTGTTGTTCCTGTAACAACATAAAGAATGGTAAGGGTAATATAGATGGGAATAGAGAAGTGTAGTGTAAATGTCATTTTATTTATTATTATTTTATTAGTAGTAGTGGTAGTAATAGTAGTAGTGAAAAAATACTTAACAATAAAGTTCACCCAAAAAAATGTTGTAATCATTTACTCATTTATTTACTATATGGATACAGAATACATGCTTTATAAGTACTAAAAGACAGCCAATATGTTTATAATATGCATGCTAATAAACAACTAGTTAATAGTGAGAATTGGTCCCTATGCTAAAGTGTTGCCAGATATTCAGATTCAGTTGTTATTAACCATTTTTGACTGATTTCTCTCTGATGATCAGTTAATACAAATTGATAAATAAGTATTATAAATGCCAAAATCTCATTTTACTATACTGGAAGGCTAAATAGATAACATACTTCTATCTTGATCTGCTTTGTTATTTTAACGGTTGAACAAATCAAGTACACCATATAAATGTGCAATACATGAAAATCACCCTGAATCTGCTCTTCTGCTGGGACTCCGATAAATCCCAATCTATAATGTTTTGAACAACATGTGCTAAATGTTTGCTCCAGATCAAAAGCAAAACAATGTCGTTTTTTAAGATTCAATCCAATCCAGTAGCCGGAACCCAGTCAGATTTCTTCTGTAGATGATGGTTAGACAGAGTGTGTGTGTGTAACGTGTGTCCATCGCAGGAAGAAGCTGTTGGTTCGTCTGCAGGAGGCCGAGGAGGCGGTAGAGGCCACACAGGCCAAGTGCTCCAGTCTGGAGAAAACCAAGCAGAGACTGCAGGGAGAGGTGGAGGAGCTGTGTGTGGATCTGGAGAAGGTATAAGCCCTTGAACACAAGACTGTCACGCATAAATATGAAACCTGAGCTGTGCCACATTTACAAAACCCTTTGCAATACATGCAGGCTTGTGAAACATCTACTGCTATTGACTTAATTTTTCAATTACTAACGCATTTTCAAATTAATATCGGTTCAACAATATGAGAATCAATCTTTGAACCAAAGTTAATTAGCAAAAACAGATACATTTTTATTATGTTATCATGTTTTGGTAACACTTTAGATGTTAATAAGCTCTAATAAATGGCTAGTAATATGCATGCTAATAAGCAACTAATAGGTGTAAAGCCTGTTCACATTAAGCACTTGATTTTTAAGAATCATAAAAAAATCCCTGAGTTATCTGTTTTTGCAAATCTGTTTTTTTCTTCATTTTCAGCGCATCTACAACCAGCCAAAACCATATAAGCTGGTCTTTCATATTTCACTTACCTTAGCTGTTCGCTGTTCTTATGAACATCAGGAGGTTTTAATCAGCAGTTCTGCGCAGGTCAGATGCACAGATGCTAGTAATGACTGTTCCTCCTGCAGGCCAACAACGTGGCTGCAGTCCTGGATAAGAAGCAGCGGATGCTGGACAAGCAGCTGAGCGACTGGAGGCAGAAGTGTGAGGAGCTGCTGACGGAGGTGGAAAGCTGTCAGAAGGAGAGCAGACAACACGCCGCAGAGCTCTTCAAGCTCAAAACCACCTACGAGGAGTCCGTGGAGCAGAACGAGGCTCTCCGCAGGGAAAACAAGGCCTTGCAGGGTAACGCTGACTCATCATTATATCTGTTCATTTCAAACCTTTTGCGAAGATACTTATGTGACGGCCTGTAAAAGCATGACACAGCTCATATAAACACAGATTACAGTAGAACCGAGCCAGCGTCTCCATCTCTCATTATAGGCTTGGTCTGAAGGGCGGCGGTTTTCAGACCGTAATTAGTCGAGGAAGGCAGTCCAACAGAAACAAGCTGACTCCATAATGGACGGAGAGAAGGATGCTTCAGAATTCTCCTCAAATACTAAATAAACTAAGTCTGCATCTTTGTGTTGTTGTGTTTCAGAGGAGATCACGGATCTCACCGACCAGCTGTCCGATGGAGGGAAGAGCGTCCATGAGCTTCAGAAAATGAAGAAGAAAATTGAGATGGAGAAAGAAGAGCTGCAGGCGTCGCTGGAGGAGTCCGAGGCTGCATTAGAGGTCTGCAGAAACACACAGATTTTCCTTTTTCTGCTGGATGGTTAGACTGTAAATAGAGGTAAACCTCAGCGAAACTGTCACAAGTGTAATACAAGTACATATATATCCTACTGGAGTCATTTGTACTTTTTACACATCAAAGAGGAATTAAACGGATCAGAAGTGACTGGAAAAACGTTCATTTTTTGAATAAATGCTGTTCTTTTGAACTTTCTGTTTATCAAGGGATCCTGAAGAAATAAACTGAATCACAGTTTCCACAGAAACACTCAGCAGCACAACTCTTTTCAACATTGAGATTTCTTGAGCTGCTGATTTCTGAAGGATTATGTGACACTGAAGACTGGAGTAATGATGCTGGAAATTCGGATTTGATCACAGCAATAAATTACATTTTAGAATATATTCACATAGAAAAACAACTTTTTTTGATTGTAATAATATTTTAGAATTTTTTTGTATGAAATAAATTCAGCCTTGGTGAACAGACGAGACTTCTTTCAGTTTACGATCGAAATAACATTTGCAAAGTACCAATACTGTATAATTATTACGTATTTATTTTTAAAAGAAAAAATAAGTGTATTAAAATATAATTTCTTATTTATTTATACACATTTTTTGGTGGAAAATAATCCAGACATGTCATTATGGGATTAATGATAGTCTTAATTTTAACTAGAAAGACTCATTTCAACTCCCTAGGTGTTCAGAAACACTGTGATCTTTGGTGAAGAGCAGAATCCAATTACTGAATCAGCAGGAAATGCACCAATGAGTTAAAATGACAGAATCCTGTCAGCCTTGTCATGTTTTCACTGAAGAAGTGCTCACCTTCTGGCTCAGGTCTGAGATGATAAATGGAGCTGCTGTTTTTTTTAAGTACATGTCATGACGTGGTTGCTGACCCCGTGACCTCTGCTTGTGTGGTCTGATGGCTGTCCAGCTGACAGCACTGATGGATGATGTTCAAGCAGACAGAGGAGCGCTGCTTTACGTCTGCTCAGGCATTTTTCAGTGAAACTCTTGATATGTTCCTTATCCACTTCAGATTTGAAGGTGTGGAGAAATTCATTCATAATATTTCCTCTTTTTTGTAACTATCAATCTCTAAAACTGTGTGCAGTGGCTATATTATTGTAATATTATCGATAAATAATTCAGCATTTTGTTTGACATGCCATCTCTGCATCTCTCATTGACTTGATGAAAATGTGCCGCATTTAAATTGCATTGGGAGCGGTGAAATTATCATAATATTTGCACACTAAATTGTGGTTAGTTTTAAATCAATTTGCTTATTGGTTTGTTTTTTTCTTTCCTTTGCATTAATTTGAAGAAAACCTTTATTTATTATATTTATTATAAACCTTATAAAAATATAAATTAATTTGTAAAAATTTAAATTTTCATTTGAATCATAAAAAAAGGACAAATAAGTATAGATCAATTCAGCACGGAACCAGCTCTGCATTGCTGCCTTCCATGTGAAAAGTGAAAAGCGTGTGTTTCTGAAAGTGCTGTTGTGAGTTTAGTGCCATCTAGTGGTGGAGAGAGGAATCAGATGAGTGTGTGTGTGTGTGTGTGTGTGTGTTTCTGTGGTCACCGTGATTTTGCCAAGTAAGACATGATCCTGTATCAACATTACTGTCCAAAAATATAAACTTATCCCAATCCGTACCCTTAAACATACCCCTACCCAAAATGTATGCCTAAAATCTGTGCGTTTTCCAGAAAAATTACCCCTCAATTCTGATTGGTTGATTGGAATGTTGTTCTAGGATCAACAAGTATGTTGATCCAGGAACATCTTGTACTTGGTGGAATCACGCTCACTGTGTTTCTGTAGGCCGAGGAGACGAAGGTTCTGCGTTTTCAGCTGGAAGTGTCTCAGGCTAAAGCAGACATGGAGCGCAGACTGCAGGAGAAAGAAGAGGAGTTTGAGGCCACCAGGTCAGCACCGTCTAGTTCTGAAAACATGATATCACAGGCGTTAGAGGGTTCGGTGGATTGTGACAGATTGGAGAAATGCATCCGGAAAAACACCCTCTTCCTTTAATCAACATTGTCCTTTTTGCATTTCAGTCTTTCACTCTTCCTCTTTTTCCACCTTGTCCCTTTTTCCTGGTTTTAACTAACATGGGATAACTGCTGTGGTAAGTAACTTTATCCGGCATCTTCTGGTTCCTGTAATATTGCAGATTTCTAATGCAACTTGAATCTCTCAGCTTTTATATCGTGTCTTGCATAAAGTATTCTAAGTGTGATATCTATCCGTCTATCAAACTCCACCCCTCAGATGATTTCATTGGTCAGCTCAATCATGGTCACCTGTCCTGAAAAGTTCATCCTTTGTGAGAATCAGTGACTGACTGATCAATGGATCTGGTTTAGGCTAGAGTTAGGGGTTAGTAGTTGTCCACCCTGGGAGACCAAGATCACCAGATCGGTGGTGTAAAATATGCTGAAAACAGTTATTGCAGTGATAAGCATTTCCAAACCGCCAAGTTCAGAAGAGCATGATTTTTTGTTGTTGTTGGTTTCAGAAAGAGCCACCAGAGGGCACTGGAATCTCTGCAGGCCAGTCTGGATGTGGAGGTGAAGGCACGGACTGAGGCGGCCCGGCTCAAGAAGAAGATGGAGAGCGATGCGAATGAGCTGGAGGTTCAGGTGGACCAGCTGAACAAGAACAACTCAGAGCTGGTGAAGAGCGTGAAGAAGATGCAGCAGCAGATCAAGGTGCAGCTGGCGTTCTCGCCGGAGAAGATGCTGATCTGATGTATGTGTGCTACATGCTCTCTGTGTGTCCTGCAGGAGCTCCAGGCTCAGCTGGAGGAGGAGGCGCGTGTCCAGGAGGAGCTGAGGGAGGAGCAGACGCTGCTGGAGCGCCGCTGCTCTCTGCTGGTCAGTGAGGGAGAGGAGAGCCGGGCCGGGCTGGAGGCGGCAGAGAGAGTCCGCAAGAGCCTGGAGACAGAGCTGCACGAGACCGCAGAGAAATACAACACACTCGACAGCCAGGTGCTGAGCTACAACCTTCATGAAATACTTTTTTATTTTACATAATGCTTATCAGGTCATGAGTTGATGCTTTGTGTCAAATATCATGTCACAAAATCTTTATTTCTTCTCCCTTACAATTACATTTACAAACTCTCGGTCAGAAATGAATAAGGCCAAAGCAGGGTTATTATAGTTAACTAAAACTAAAAAGAAAAAGAAAAAAAAGTCACTGAAATAAATAACAATAAAATATGAAAGTTTCCATGGCAGCATTTCTCATTTTCATTTAGTTTAACTCAAACTAAAACTACTAAAAATGTGAAAAACACACAAAAAAATGACTCTACCTAAAACTAAAATGAATATCGAGAAACTGAACCAAGCAAACACATCTTCTCTGAGATTAATCAGATATATATTCAACATAAACATAAAATAAAAACTTTCATCTTCGCAGGGTGTAAGGCACATTGTGAACAAGCTCTTTCCTTTATTTACACAGTATATATATATATATAATTTTATATTTTTTTTATCTATGCCATCATTTTCATGATTGATTATTGCTGTTACTTTTGAGTACTCCTGCCCTGCTCTACTTTTCTGAGTAATACATTGGCAAAAATAAATAATAAAACAAATATTACTAAATTAAATAAAATTAATTAAATGATTGTACACATTTCTGTAGATATAATTCTATTATTATTCTGTTATTATGAATTCTTTTGTTGTTTATATATTTATGGACGTAATTCAGTGTTAAAAAAATAAACAAAAAATATATTTATATATATTTATATATTTATATTCTAATATATAATATATAGAGAGATACAAATACTACATAAAATGACCAAAATAAAAATTACTTTAAAATTAAACAAATCTGAATAAAAATTTTTTTTCATTTTTTATAGAAGTATAAGACACAGAGATCATTTATAATTTTTTAATATGCAAATAATGTCCAGCATTTCTCATTTTCATTAAGTTTAACTTGTACAAAAATAACAAAAAATAAAAATAAAACTAAATAAAAAATTATAAAGACAAATACAAATACAACTAAACATTTTATTAAAATGAAATCTGAAAATATGAAAGTTAAAAAAATTATTTAGAATATTAACTTTTTAAAAATAATAATAGCAGTACAAGACACACAGATCATTAATTTCTATATTTTTTAATGTGCAAATGATGTCCAACATTTCTCATTTTTGTTTAATTTAACTTGCACTAAAAAAGCTAAAATTGAAATAAAAGCGAATAAAAATTATACAGACAGATACAAATACTACTAAAAATGTCACAAATTGCTCTAAAATGAAAACTGAAAATAAAAAAGGAACATTATATCTTGAAAGATTTATAGCAGTACAAGACAGATCATTTCTCTTAGCAGCTGTATGAAGTGGTCAGAGCTGTTGTGTGCTCTCAGTTCCAGAGCGTGTCTAGCGGGAAGAGGAAGCTGGAAGTGGACGTTCAGCAGCTGACGCAGGAGCACGAGGAGCTTCAGACTGAACTCAGATCAGCCAATGACAAGGCCAAGAAATCTGCATGTGAGGTACTGACACACACACACACACAGAGCGCTGAGAGACAGGCCTGATGGTGCTGAGTCTGACTGTGCTGGCTGGCGCTCTGCAGGCGGCGCGTGTGCTGGAGGAGCTGCGTGTGGAGCAGGAGCACATCATGCATCTGGAGCGCGTCAAGAAGAGCCTGGAGCTCCAGATGAAGGACATGAGCGGCAGACTGGAGGAAGCTGAGCAGATGGCCATGAAGGGAGGGAAGAAAATCATTCAGAAGCTGGAGGGACGGGTAAACGACGTTGACCTTTCTTTTAGGTGCCATGAAACCAGAATCCCTAAATTCTGTTAATTTTATTTTATTTTATTTTATTTTAAACTGTATTAAATTTTATTTAAAAAAAACCTATAGCAGTATCAAATTTCTAAAAAAAATATTTTAATACAAATTTAATGTAATAATAGTGTGCTTTAGCAATAAAAACTTTAACAATTTAATCAGTGTTTTAAAATGTGATCAAATTAAATAGAAATATTAATTTACAACATATTTTTGCTCAAATAAGATGCTGCATGTCCAGTGTGTATACATTTAAACATGGATGAATAAAGATCTTGGTTGAATGATATTTCTTAAAATAATATTATTATTTTGAGAATAGTAATAGTAATATATCACCTCAATCACCTCCCGAGCTTACCATCACTATTTTATATAAGCCCTGATCCCGAGTCTCTTCTCAGGTGAAGGAGCTGGAGCTGGAGCTGGACGGCGAGCAGAAGAGACACGCTGAGACGGTGAAGAGCCTGCGTAAGAACGAGCGGCGTCTGAAGGAGCTCCTCTTCCAGTCTGAGGAGGACCAGAAGAACCAGCACCGCATGCAGGAGCTGGTGGAGAGACTCCAGATGAAGATGAAAGCCTACAAGAGACAAGTGGAGGAGGCGGTAGGTCACTGCTGCTCTTAACCTGTGAGTTGTGCAAACCAGCAGGAGGTGTCTGGTCAAGCTGGTTGAACAGGGAAGTTTCTGCACTAAAGTCCAGTAAAGCCGGACGGACCGGCTGCATAAACCAGATGGAGCTAACATGATGTTTTTGGGGTTTTAGAAGGATTGTAACTTTGTTTTTATCTAGGTTTGACCCTTTGTTCATTTCTACACTTAGGCCCACTTATACACCTTTCTGTGGAAGCCCATAATAATAAAATGCCTGCTTTGGTAAATCATAATTATACTCTTTATGGGAAAAATGAACTCAGAAATTTGACATAAAAAATATATGTAATGAAAAATCATAATTGAAGTCAATGCAAAGTTATAATTATGAGATACGTCTTAATAATGACTTAAAGGTTTATGGATTAAGGTAAAAAAAATGACATACTATTATAATTATGACAAATACATGTATAATTAAGGTCACGTATGATGGGTAATTATGACAAAAAGTTGTTAAAATTATTAGAAAAAGTCATATGAGAGAAGTTACGGTTATGAAATCAAAATAGAAATATGACAATACATTTATATGAAAAATCCCAACTGGTAATTCAAAATTGATATTTATGATTATGCGATCCAATTCTTAATTGTGACAAAATCTATAGTTATGAAATATTTAATAAATATTTATGTGTAACGCAAAACGTTTGAATCTCAATACACTCAATGGTAAAGGGTTCCAATTTCTTGTTTACATTGTAAACAGCTGTCAGGGATATTTGGATTATGGTTACAGAGTTGACGCAAGATTTAATATTAAGTTTTTCTAGATTTTTTTTTATTTTTTTTAATAATTTAATGTTGTAAAATTTAAGTAAGTAACTATTTAGGGTTTTTATAAATGAAATAAACAAACGTTGGCAATAGAAAAGTACTATAAAATACTTTGATTAAACATACAAACGGAAAAAATACTAATTTGGACAAGAAGAAATCATGATTTTCAGACACTTTTTAAATAAATTATTATATTGTTATGGACTGTAACGTCTTGTAATTCATAACAATTTGTAAAGAATAATAATAAATTAATTTAAAAAAAAAAAAAAAAAAGAGCCATTTGAAAAAAAAAAAAAAAAAACAGAAAAAAAAAGACTTTATTTTTGCAGTGACATCAAATGTACCCCCAATTATAGAATCACCCATATATATATAGTATACATATAGTTCAACACATTAGAATGTCAATAATTAAAATGTATTGTTAGAAATGTAATTGTATAAATATGGCCTTTGATGCTGATAAAACAATATAATTGAATGAATAAATACAAACTTAAATACTTTAAGGACGTTCAACTGAGATTTATTTTGATGATTATGTGAAACCTCAAGCTGTCAAACATACAGCATGTATTTCTCTGATCTGCTGTTCCTGATGCACAGGAGGAGCAGGCGAACGTGAATCTGGCCAAGTACAGGAAGACGGTTCACGAGCTGGACGACGCAGAAGAGCGCGCCGACATCGCAGAGTCTGCGCTCACCAAGATCAGGACCAAGAACAGAGGCAGCTTCGGGAAAGGCTACTCCTCAGTGAGTGTCTGTCAGGATAAATGTTACACCATCCGTCTCCAGCAGGAGTCAGTGACGCTCTATTTGTGTGTGTGTGTGATGCAGGGTTACAGCACTCCCTTTCCCGGCCTGGTGAGGTCGCCCAGCTCTGTGGGGTCAGAGGGCAGAGGTGAGAAGGTCACAGACGACGACGAGTCCATCAGCTCTCTCATTCCCACGTACTTGAATTCAATCAAGAAACTCATGATCGATTAGAATCAGAGATTTGCCCGTCTTCTGGATTCATCATTTTTGTCTTAAATAATAACTGTAAACGCATAAATCTTTTTATCTATATTCAGTATTATATTTGCTACCATCAGCGTGACTTTACTATCAAGAAACAGATTACACCTTTGTGCTAGTTTGATTTTGTAAAAATCTAGTGCGTTGTTTATTTTGTAACGTAGTCTACGGAATAGTTCCCCCACAAGTTACTGTATGCACCCTCAGCTCATGCACCCAGTTTGGAGAAATGCAGCATCACTTGCTCACCAACGGATGCTTTAAGTGAATGTGTGCCGTCAGAATGAGAGTGAAAAAGGTTGATAAAAACATCACAAATGTTGTGCGTTTAGAAGAAACGAGTACATCAAGACATTTTGTTTTTAAATAAAACGCGAGCCCAGAATCCATAATAGCACTTCCTCCAGTAAAAAAAGTCCATTTCCTGCTGTCTCTCACATCAAAATCCACCCACGTATTTGTTTAGAGCTGAGATTTCTCTCCGGAGTTAATTTATCAGTTGTTTGGACTCTCATTCTACACTTCTCCAAACCTGAGGATGAGCACATTTCCAACACATTCCTTTTTAACGAGGACCGTCTTAGCTCTACACTGTCAATAGGACAAACACAAGCGTCTGTTGTGAAGCACGCATTTACTTTGAAATGAAATCATGATTCTAAATTCTTAAAAAATGAGAAATGCATTGCATGGATATACAATCAGTATGTATTATTTCCTCGCTCAGTAGCGTCATGTTTGCATTCATGTTGTATTTATTAATGACAGCTACATGACTAGTGCAAACGAATAAACCCTATTTAGTGAAATGTTCAATTGAATGTCATTTAAATGACAGAAAACATAATAAATGAATGATATTCAGCAGTTATTCTTCATCGACATCCTTGTATAACAGGGAAAGAATGAATTATTTGAACATGTACATCAGTAATGCAGATGCGTTAAATGCATAAGAGAGAAAAAAACCAATGAAATCCAGTTTAAACATCTTGATGATCATTTAGGAAAAGTGTTGATTGGTTTCATATAAAAATAAGCATGGCGCAGAATCATTTACATGTATTATTTCTAGCTCTCTCACTGCAGACTAAATGGTTTGGGGAAATAATAGTGGGCCCAAATAATGACTTTTGTGTATTTGAACCAAAAAATAAAACACCTTTACATGCGTTTGTGTTCATTTCTTGTTTGAGTATGAAGTGAAGTAAACCCTGAGTCCATGACGGCAGTGTGAGACTGTGAGCAGCTCTACTCGTATACAATATTATACCAGATCTGCTTCAAATATGGATATGCTTATGATTTTGCACTGAGTTGTATAATAATCTGCGTAAGCTGAAATCAACACTGACGCTCTTTACTTGCTGATCCATGGTCCTGGTCTTACATTCAAACATGTTATTCCAAAGAACAAGTATGTATGTATTTATTTTTTATTTTTTTTGAAAATGTAATGTCCTCTCCACCTAAACGAGATTTATTGGTGCCTATGTTGGTAAGGAACTGCCGTTTCTTTGACCGGTACAGTTCTTTCTCTCTTTGAATATCCGGATTTTACTCAGAAATAAATGACATTGTGCAGTTAAACAGATCCATGTTGACTTTAAAGAAACAGTTCACCCAAAACTGTAAATTCTGTCATTGTTTATAAACCCTCAAGCCGTTCCAAAGAAGAAGAGTTTCTTTCGTCTGTTGAACATAATAACGGTTTCTGGTACGGAACTAAAAATAAGGAACTAAACAGCTGTATTTTTTTCCATACTATGAAAGTCACATCAACTGTTTAGTACCGTATTCATAGTTTTTCTATACTAATTAATACTGTCAATGGTTTAGTTCCATATTATATAGTAAAAGTCAACGGATTATGTCAATTGTATATGTATTCTATTCATTAACATTAATAATCATTACAATATTAAGTCCCACTTTATATTAAGTGTCCCTAATGCCTGTGTACTTCCATAGTAACTAGATGTGTGTGTGTAGTATGTAACCACAGTGTAAGTGCACAACGGTACATATCTACAGCTGTAATATTTCTGTAACTACACACATGTAACACCCCTCAGAATGGTGTGTGTAAGTACAGATGTGTACACAACAGGACATTGGTAACAACACTTTTTGGTAATGAAAGTACAAATGTGTAACAGGACTAACAGCACTTTTGTGGTAAATAAAGTGTTACACTTTATATGAAATAGACAATTGCTCTGGGTTTAGCATGTAATTACTCTGATGTCACACAGCAGCGGGCAGTAAATTAGGCTTTACATATAAATTGTGGTTGGTGTCCAGAATGTTACACTTTATATTAAGTGGGTGGTTCCTGAGGAGTTACCATGTATATACACTGGTATTACAGAGGTCCACCAACTCCACCCACTTTACACATCCCTAAACCTACCCAACTACACCCCCTGATCACCCCCTGTTCCAGTTACTCTTAAACATACTGCTGTTACTAAATGTAGCTATGCAATTCCTGTTACATGACTATTTGGTGAAGTGAAAAAAGTGTTGCTACCAATGTCCTGTGACACATTTGTACTTACACATACCATTCTGAGGGGTGTTACATGTGTGTAGTTACAGAAATATTACAGCTGTAGATACTACGTAGCAATGTGTACTTACACTGTGGTTACATACTAAACCAAGACAAATGCAATTATTAAGTTGGTGATAAAAGTTCCCCACACGAGTCTAAAAAATGCCCTCGAATGGAAAACCTCATTTCTGACCCTCATGGATACCATAAACTGTTTGTTTCCATACTATGGAAGTCAATGGCCGTTCTCAGCAGTTACCATCAGCTGTTTGGTTACCAACATCCTTCATGATGATGACAGAATGATCATTTTTGAGTGTACCGTCCCTTTAAGGCAAGCGAGAGCTTTGATTAGTCACGAAACCGAAATCAGTCGCAATAGTTGATGCAGCATCAGCAGCATTTACAGTATATATTAGTACTTTTTCACATGAACTCAGTTCAATCGATGCTCAATCCTAACAGCACGATTGCATCAGTAGATACCGACAAACACGTCAGGTCTTCAGACGTCCACACAGTCTCTGTGACACCTCCAGAGCTCTTTCAGTCAGATTCGTGGGAAGGTCATGTCACACAACCTCCGTTCTCTCTCAACCTTCTGCTCGGTTTGAGTCGTGATGGTTTTTCCTGGTTTAGGCCTCGGAGGGTTTTTCGAGAGATCCAACCTATGTTAGGAAGACACGGCTTTCCCTTCAGCCAGTTTTCAGATGGTCTCAGATGCTCATGTCCACCGGTCTCAGCTCGCCCGTCTTGTGTTCTTTGACCCACAGTTCTCTGTCTCTGGCGGGGTCCACGCTCCGCAGGAGTTTGTCCACCGGCTCTATGGTCTGGAGATGAAACGGCAGGCTGTGGTTACTCCACGAATCACGATCATAGTGTACGAGTGAGTGTGAATGAGGCTGTGTAACTCACGCTTTGGTTGAACATGTCGGTCTCGTGCCGTAGCGTGGTGTACCGACACAGATGCTGTCTGATCATCTCCACACGCTCCACCTCTAAATGCTCCAGCTCCTGTCAGGAACAAGATGTATGGAGATTCTCTCCTTTATTTCAGGTTTTAAGAGAAAATGCTTTTGTGTTTAAATCTGAGTTTTATCGCATCCTTTTTTTTTGCATCTCGTAGCAGTGTCGAAACCACAAGTTTCTTAGAATTTCTCTATTTGGTCCAGTGTCCTACACCAAACAACTTCTCCATTCTTATACAGACAGTAGCACTTGACAATAAGCTCCCATGAGTTAATATTAGTTAAACTACAGGGCCATGAATGCTTGAATCTGATTGGCTGATGAATGTTCGAAAGTGCGCAATTATTTTCAGGGAACCATAGTTCCAGGCATCTCTTTGACCGCATTCCAGTTCCACATCACTTAGCCAAATGGTTTCTATTATTTCAAAGGTCTTGCAACCACAGATGCTATGCTTACAACAACAAAATAACCAAAACCCACAAGCTTATAAAGCGAGTTTGTCTCAAAACGTTCATGAAGTAAAATTGAAACATATCAGAAATCTTACATTTACATTTATTATTATCCAAAGAGACTTAATAAAAGAGGAATAAAGCTTGTGTGGATTACTATAAGTGGTGTTAAGCAGTCAAATCGATTTCTTTTAGGATTCTTACTGTACATCACGATCTTAGAGTAGCTTTATTACACGTCATTAAACTCGGATAATTCAAATAAAATCGAATGTATGTTTGTAAATTCTTATTTAACTGGGAGTAGCTAACTTGTGTTAGTATGGCCTTTAGCCATTGTTTTCTCCCCCAGAAAACAACTAAAAAGCATTGTTGCCGTCTGTCTTTTGACTACTCTAAGTGGCATTATCTGAAGATTCGCTGTGATTGGTGTCTGCCAATCTCTCACCAGACTGCTGGTCACCATCTCCTCAAACCACTTGGACTGGGACTGATTGTAGAGGTCAACACATCGCATCAGATCATCACCTGAAGATACAGAGCATGAGTTACACACACATAATTCATGCTTTACATGGGCGGTGTCAGAAGCACAGACACACGCCAGCTCACGGTGGAACTCTTATTATTACACCTGGTAAGAACAACTGAATACTACTACATTTAAAGTGGAATCCTTTTTTGTTTCAATCCAGAGATTCCACAGATTCATTGTTGAACTGATAAATAAAGTGAAGGCGCAGAATGAAGAGAAACAGAAGCACTGAGCAAAAGAGCTTATGATTCAATTCAGTGGCATCTGCTTTTGATTTTATTACTTCTATAGTTCATTTCTGTCACACAATTGTGGTGCACCTTGATTTTTGCCGTAATAATCCCCACGTGTAAATAAGAGTGATATATATATATATATATATATGTTCATGTCACTGAAAAAGTTCTTAGCACTCTGATATGCTTCAACATTTTCATTTGAGTGTTTAGGGAGAATTCAAAGGAAATAAAATGCACTCTGTGCATCAACTCCTAGTTAATAATATGTTATATAATATTGTATCAGTCTGCTTGTCTCTAATATGAGATGAATGCACATCTGATCCTTTGAGGATAATGTATCTAATATATATATATATTATAATGGAAACACAGGAAAGGGGGGAAAAAAGGTACATTAACAATATATTGCAAAAAAGAAACACTGTTAATATCTATATTTCTACAGAGACCAAAATGTCTTTTTAGTCTGTGCACATTTGGATATTTGTATTTTTGTGGTTATTTGCAGTAATACTTCATTTATTTTGCTCTTCTGTCAGAAAGGGTCGGATGATAAAGCGAGCAGGTCGGTGTTAGAAACACATTTGACAAAGTCAATCGTTTTAAAATGTAGTAAATTAAGTGAACGCAATCTTAAATATGAGAAAAAACGTTGCGTGTGATGTTTGATGTGTAACAGAACCGCATCACGGTAGAATTTCACATGATGGATGATTATTTTGAAATTCCTCTTTAGTAACCGTAATGTAACACTAGATGTCAGCAAACACAAGCATTCCTCCGGGTTTATTAAACTCACAAAAAAAATAGGTTTGTGTTCACAACAGAATGCTTCTGTTATTTCTAAAATAGTATGTGAACTGGTAGCCAACGTTTTAAATGTTTATCTTCCTACTGCATTATGACACTGGATACCTCATTTGGAGTGGCATCCAGCTGTCATAATGGCTGATTTGCATTTGTTATATTTTGTGTGAATGTATATTTTGGTGTCTCAGAGGATGTCACATATGTGTGGTGTCTAAGGCCTGTATGGTGAAGCTGCACTGACCGGCCTGTGTGGATTTCCGGCGCGCTTTCTTGATGTCCTCCTCGATCTTGCTGCTCAGTTTGACCTCCAGCTGCTGGGTTTTTAACTCCAGGTCCTTCTGCCGGTCTGCAAGCGCTTTCCGTGCCTGAAGAAGAACGTGAGAATAGGAGACACGATGTGTTTCGGGTGTTCAGAAGCATCTGCTGATGCATGTTGCGATCCAGACGCTGTACAGTACTCTCAACAATTAAGGAACTTCAAAGATGTATATTTATTTTCTCATTCATTTCAGAAAATCCTTATGAGAATAGCACATTTAAATCAAGACGATTAAAATCACTTGATCTTTATATTACGCTCTTTCTTAAGGTGAAGGTTCGAGCTAAACTGAAAATGCTGCCAATTTAATACACTCATGACTTTCTATATTTGCATATTGTGCTTCTGTTCAAAAATGGCACTGATGCGACTGATCACAACACACGCAAGAACCAGAACTGCTTGCCGTGAGAACGCATTGTTTGCAATGAGAGCGCTGTCCCTTTAAAAGTCACTCAAATAGTTTTGCTCCTGTTGGCCAGATCAGTAAATGCTCTATGAGAAGGTCACTGGTTTGAAGGGCGTAAGATTATATATGGAAACCCAGAGGGCTCCAGAGACGAAAAATGGTCCACATCTTCAGAAAATATGCATTTTAATAATAAAGCGACTAAATATGGCCGCATATTCATGACACATGAGATGAATCATGTTTAGCAGTCAGTACCTTCTCCGCAGCGGTGTATCGGCTGGCCAGCTGCTTTCTGATATCCGCCATGTGATGGTCGAACTTCTTCATGTCCTTTTTGAAGTTTTCCCGGAATATCAGCAGAGGCTTTTCCACTTCACTCTGAAGCTAAACCACAGCACAGCAGTACTTTAGAAAAGAAAGACCCTCCTACATCATGTCTTTTAATTGTTTCTGTGTTAGCGATGCATATGCGTGTTTGTACAGTAATAGTGACAGTGCGTGTGTAACATCTGCTCTCATATTCTTCAGAGAGCGGAACATCAGCACAGAGCACATTCCTCCAGACCAGCTGTGCGTTTAGACCGGACCGGAATAAATCCTCTAGGCTTTCAATGCTGTCCTGCATCTTTCTGTTGCAACATCTCACCTTGGACGAGAACTTGAGATGGACTTCTGCTTCATCTGTTAGGCTTTTCTTCAGCTGAGCCCAAGCTTCTCCAAGCGTGCTGAGAGAAGATGAAAAGGTATATATAAATGTATTTAATCAAATTTAAATGGATAAAATGTACATTAAATGTAAAATTTTAAGTGTGTTATTACATTTATTAAATACAAACACTTGCATAAATATATTTAAAAAAAATTATGTTTATATATATATTTTTTTCTATATATTTCTATATAATATTTTCTATATACATAATAAATATTCACAGTACACAATATATTATATAAACGAAAACTTGTATTTTGGATGTGATTAATTCCGATTAATCGTTTGACAGCATATATATATATATATATATATATTAATAAAATAATAAATTATATATCTCATTAAATATGCAAAAAAATTCTTTTTTTTTACATTTGAAAAAATAAATTAATATTTTTTTTTATAACTCGTCTCTCTCTTTTCCTTCTGTTTGGATAGAAATGCTGCAGTCATGAGAGTTGAGCGGATCAGACTCGACCGCCTCATTCCTGAGATGCTTGGGATGTTTAGACTGAGCCCTTCTGAGGCCTTTCCCTTCGGACTGAAGCACCGATTCAAAGGAGCACTTTCAATAAAAGACGTGGGTGGAATTTAACAATCTAAAGTTTAGCCGAGTCAAATCCACAAGCATGAATATTAGTACTTTTCTTTCTCAATGTCGGTAAAGGAATATAATACTGGCTGAATCCATAAAAATACATCTGATGATTCATTTTTCCAACCTGAACCTCTGGTCTGAACCTCCTTCTGTTTACTGAGAGAGGTGGGCAATACATATTCTACAGTATTTCCTTTCAACATATATCTTTATACTATTTACTTTTCTTTTGCAAAGCCGGACTGCATTTATTGATCAAAAATATGGTAAAAATTGTAAAATATTATTACAATTTAAAAAAGTGTGTATATGTATGAAAATATAATTTATTCCTGTGATCAAAGTTGGGTTTTCAGCATCATTACTGTCACGTGATGCTTCAGAAGTCATTCTAATATGCTGATTATGAAGAAACATTTCTGATTATTATTGATATTGAAAATAGTCGTGCTGCTAAATATTTTTGTGGATACTGATACATTTTACTTTTAGTAGAATAGAAAGCGAAAAGGACGGCCTTGAAATAGAAATCATTTGCAACATTATAAACGTCTTTACTGGCACTTTTGATCAACGTAATGCATACTTGATGACTAAAAACAGTGATTTATTATATTACATAAAAAGAGGTGCCCAATTTAACAGTAGAGTATATAATGCATATGCAGTACATGATCAGCTCGGGAGGCCAGTAGCAAAAATAGCAAAAATGCAAAAAGGTCACGACCTGCAATTCTGCAACAATGATTTCTGCACGGCAGCACAACAAGCAGTGAATTTAGGAATAAACGAGAGGTTGTGAGCGCAGACGTAGGAGCTGGACAAAAAAAACAATGGCCATTACAAGCAACAACACGGCGGGGGCTGAGTTTCAGAAGAATGGCGGGATTGTGCCGTCTGTCTGTGGGACGGTGGGCGGCGCTCAATGACACGCTTCGCATTGTATATGAAACAATTAGCCTTCTCTACCAGACTGACTCGCTGCTGAAAGAAAAATCACGGGCAGTTGTGCTGATGCCAAACACTAAACGAGTACAGCAGCTGACAGTGATTTGCAAAAAAACATGCACACTTGATAGTGAGGATGTGTGACACTGAAAGTGATAGTTAACCTAAAAATATGCATTTGCTGAAAATGCTCTCACTCTCAGGCCATCTCGAGATGTAGATGAGTTTGTTAATTCATCCGATTTGAGGAAGTTAATGTCTTGTGAAACCAAAAGAATCAAATCCATCAAATGATATAATATATATATATATATATATATATAACATATGAGCATAATGCATAACAACGCTTCCTCCACTGGTCTGAATCAGGAGAGAAATCTGCACAGATCAAGCACCGTTTACAAGCCAAACCAGCTCTAAACAAATATGTAGGAGGATTTTGATGTGAGAGATAACAGAAGATGGACTGTTTCACTGGAGGAAGTCTTATTATGGACTCATATTCTAGTTAAAAAAGTCTTTTCCAACAATGTAGAAAGAAACTTAGCCCATAATTTACTCACCTCCATGTCATCCCAGTGTATATGATTTTCTTCTTTCAGACAAGTTTTTTTTTAAAATGTATAATGGCTCCTCCAAGCTTGGTGATGCTCATGGCTATTATTTTAGAAGCTCCGTAAACCGTATATATGTCTGTGATAAAACTAACTCATGTTAACACATGTCTTCCGAAGCAGATTGATGGGTTTTTGTCACCAAAATATTTATATGGAAAATGAGAAGTTAAAAAAATCTCAGAGGATTTCACCATAAGAAAGAATGTGACTTAAGTCATACGTTGAGTCAGAGGTCAGTCAAGAAACTCGAAATCGACTCTCTCACAAATAACTTAGTTTTCCAACGTATATATATATATATATTAGGGGTGGGCATAGATTAATTTTTTTAATCTAAATTAATCTAGATTAATCTACATTAAAATAGCTCATTTGAGATCTGCCGAAGGCATTCAGAATTTGTGTGCTGTTATATTTGAGATATCTGTGTGTCAGTACTGCCATCTTATTATTTATCAACACAATGGCCCAGTTTCACAAACATGG